>OZ020518.1:31178756-31347470 GCA_963971425.1 Bryoerythrophyllum caledonicum | reverse complement strand
ATTTCTCACACCTCCCAAACTTTCTCTCCTTCTCTCTCTCAAACCCTAGACGCCACTACTCTCTCCCTCACAACTCCCCTCCATTCCTCTCCTTCACAACTCTACTCTCCTCACCCTCACAAGCCCTTCTCTCAAACCCTCCTCCAAACCCTCTTTAACACTCACAGCCTCCCTCAAACTACTGCCACGGATGTGCGCACGCACACCCCCTCGTAGGACTACCCAACTTTGCAAAGGATTGATATCCTCCAATGATACCCACATTTCCAAAATCCTAATAGCAAACCCTAATTGATACCCGACTTAGATACCTCGGTTGATAACTTGGATTGGTACCTACGAACTCATACCCTGGTGGTGATACCCTCGCCATTGATACCCAATATACCTTGGTCCATAAATGATGTTGAGAACATCTCAACCAAAAATCTTTAAAAATGCTTGTTTTAGTGCATTTAGCAAGGAAGACAAAATATAGTTTTTTTGGTCGTTTTAACCGTAGGATCTTAATCCTTACCTTTTAAATAACATGCTCACAAAATTTCATAAATTTTCACCGCACGGATTGAAAGATTATAATGTTTGAAGTAGTGAAAAGCCTCATTTTCTTCACTGCGTTTTCTGGATCAGCAGACTTTGATTTCAATTGGTGTCACATTTTTGCACTATGAAAGGTCTCAATTAATTACCACAATGTTAAGGATGATGTTAATTTGCTATATACCATTTTTTAGAGTTAGAAAAAGAGTGTAGCATATTCAAAAAAATTGTGCAATGAGTGGGGGTTCAAAAATTCTCAATTCACGTTATGTTTTTTTGTGAACTTGATATCGTTTGAAATGAGAATCCAAATGGTCAATACAAAGGTTTATATCACATAATGCCGTAGGAAAAATCAAAAGTGAATCATACAAAGATCTCAAAGTTTTATGTGGAAAGGTAGAAGTTTTTTGGTACTCTCCTCAAAAATAAGTGACAATGATTGAAAATAATTGACTTGGATTAATATGCTATTTCACCAAAGAACCAAGAACATGCTTAACATGATGGTATTGGATGTAGATCTTGTGTAGTTTAAAAGATTTTAGAGGTAGACAAGGGGTGTAGCATGTTCAAAAAAGTTGTGCAATGAGTGGAGGTTCAAAAATTCTCAATTCATGTTATGATTTTTTTTGAACTCAATATCGTTTGAAATGTGAATCCAAATGGTCAATGAGAAGTTTTACATCGCATAATGTTGTAGGCAAAATCAAAAGTGAATCATACGAAGTTCTTAAAGTTTTATGTGGAAAAGTAGAAGTTTTTTGGTACTCTCCTCGAAAATGTGTGACAATATGTGAAAATAATTGACTTGGATTAATATGCTATTTCACCAAAGAACTAACAACATGCTTAACGCGATGATATTGGATTTAGGTCTTCTGTGGTGCAAAAGTTTTTAGAGGTAGACAAGGGGTGTAGCATGTTCAAAAAAGTTGTGCAATGAGTGGAGGTTCAAAAATTCTTATTCCATACTAATAGTGACTATGGGTTTGTATTGATATACAGGTTTTTTGAGTGTTGCTTTATGGCACCACCAAATATTGACAGAATTTGGGAGAGCCACGGCTGGTGGATCGCGGAAGTGGATGAGTCGAACGCCTTCTTGTGGGTGACGGATTATCCCTTTGAGTTGAGGAAGCGTACATTAGCATTGGGGAAGAGTTTTGGCAAAATTCAGGCAATCACTCTTCGACGTGATGATATGGTATATGTTACTTGCGCAGTAGGTCCTGGTCAATGGGAGGTGAAGACTTCACTTTCGAAGAAGTTGCTTCTTGCACCTGTCCCTTTGAATCTTCTTCAAAATCCAGGTCAGGTGAAATTCCTCAAATCATTGCAGACGTTTTGGTTGAACATCTCTCTTGCGGTACGTACTGCTAGACACAACAACGTCTTAGCCTGTTTAGCGTTATCACCGGAGATGGTGTTGAAGGCTAAGAAAATTATGGAGGAATATATTAGATATGAGGCATTTCGGGAGAGAGACCCATCATGTGCGACAACTCAAGCCCCACTAGCGGAACCAGAAGAAACAGAAGTTTATCGAATTCTTGCTGAGCCGTTGCAACTGGATTGGCGACCACTGGAGGAGGGGAGAGGAAGTGGAGGCCAACATCCCACCACAACTTCTGAGGTACAGACATTACTGAATCCTCCATTAACGAGTAGACGTCCTACGAAGAGGCCACGGCATGTTGACAGTGATGTAGCTTCTAGTTCAAGAGAAGGCCCATCAAGTTTGGATCCAAGCGGGAAGAGGTTGAATGGGAGAAGTGCAAGATCGGGTGGCAGGGTTCCTAGGTCGGGGCTCAGGACGTCTGATGGTCATCGTAGGGCCCCTACATCTACACCGGGAGATTTAGCTGATTTGTCAGCCATGGCGCATGAGGAAGAAGATTTTCACAACCTTCCAGACAGTACATCAGAGGATTTTGAAGACAATGCGGAGATACCACAGGATGTTCCAACTTTAATGTATTTAAAAGCACCAGTGCCTACAACGGAGGAGATTGCAAAAGGATCAGTGTGGGGGAATTTTGTGTTTAAGGCACACATAGACCGCATTGTCTCTGCGGAGAATCCAGAAACGAACCACCGGATTTTATCACAGAAGAGGGTCAGAGAAGTATTTAATCGCTTGAGAGACCCTCAATCTGCGACTTGGGTGAGTAGATTGGTACTTCGACCGATCAGATACATCGTGCATACTACCAGCGATGATGGTGTCGTTGAGAAGGAGGAGCTGCCATTTCCGTTGGTAGGAACCGCACGAGAGTTTGAGCGCATGTTCATTGCACACGAGAGTGCTTCTGCACAGGGTGCTATGGGATCCCAATATTCTTGGCTACAAGATCATATTACTTGGGAATCGGTGGATAGGCAACACATAGTAGCAGCTTGTAAGTTTGCACTGCAGCAATGGAGAGATGGTACTATGCCTTTAAATGAGTACGTAGACACGTTCGAGTGGCGGGAGGCCTCTTTTGTGGTGTATGATGATCGCCGGTTCTACATTGAGAAGTCTGCACGGATCAATGTGGCGGAGTTTCAGAGACAATCATATTCTACCATGGAGGAGGATTTTAGGAAGCTCCGTCAGATTTGGGATCTATACGGGAGGCCTGATAGCACAATACGTGCGGACGATGCACGCAGGGCTGTTGCTTTGGTGAGTGCGGCAAGTGTAGTGCATAAATTACCCAAGGGGGATGGAGTTGTCACGGTGAAGAGGTTGGCCAAAAACATGGAGGATCTGACCAATCATGCGTGGAATCCGAGCAATGATTGCTTCGAAGCTATCATACAAGTATGCAAGGACTACGAAGCCGACATTCTCTTTTACAGCAAGGAGGAAGAGGACAAGTGGAAGGACATGGCGAGGAAGAAAGAGCTGGATCCAAATGTAGATGTACGACCAACCAGGAAGGAGATGACCCAGAATTGGTTGAGGCCATTAGGTAGGGTTCCGAATCCATATTATCTTCGGTTGGCAAAGTCTGCTGCAGCGAAGCCGGGGGGGGGAGGATGGAGTAAGACCACGTCAAACATATTACTTCGACGGTGTAAAAGACAAGAATCCACATCCTCGTACGATTGCCGGTGTGGTTGACCGATATCTGAGACGAGAAGCTGTGATGAACTCCATCCGTTGGTTGATGGTGGAAAACAAGGAAAGTACACCTAATTCCATGGAGGAGTTCTTTCGTATCCGTGGAGGGAAGTATTTTCCAAGGAGTAACGCACAACTTGATACCTTTGGGAAGCTTTTGAATGCTACCACAAAAAAAGCTTGGACTGCTCCTGTGCGGGGGAAGGTGTCTAAACTGGAAGACATAGGCTACCTCATCCCCCATTCCATCAGGTTTCATTATGGTGACATTGCAGCAGGGGGGCGTGGATACATTGGACTGTCCGTGGATGTAGGAAGACAGGCTACTGCTAATTGGGAATGGCAGATGGAAGTCAAGAGGCCAGGCCAAAGCGACACAGAGAATCTTCTTCCGGTTCAGTGTAGAAGAGGGTTATTCCGCACCGATTACATAGAGTTAGGGAAACCATGTTTATGGATGATTGATTGTCGACGTGGCGGTGGGAGGTATGGAGATGGTCATTGGAGAGACGCCCAGTTATCCGCAGTTTTTGCACAGCTGACATTATGGATGGCAAATATTGAACGATGGAACATCATCTTCTTGTTACCAGCGGCGGTGTATGCCGACGAAGAGTTTTTCACGAAGGTGAAGCTTCCAGAGGGATGTACTATGCGACGTGGATGTCGGGCATTTGATCCGAACTCGGTTAATCCCTATGCTCTCGATTTTACAAAGAATGGGCGTCTGGAGCAAGTAGTACAACTGATTGGCGATGTTGTGATTTGTATGCAGCACCATGTGGGTACATCTCCTAGCCCGAACTATGTTTCTGGAGATGTTCTACTTCTTCTTGTTTTCTTGGATCACTGGAGTGAGGCACGCCAACCCTCTGAAGTTGATTCACTTGAGAGATCTTCATCAGAGCTGGCAAGACTAGTGGGCTCATACTTGCCTCGTGGTTGGGGTTTAGTGGCGTGTAATATATCTACGGCCATTCCCACGATCCTTGAAGGAGATTTTCAGGGATCTGAGATTTTCATCATTGATGACTGTACAGACAGAGTTTCATTCCTGTACAATGAGTTGTCCGACAATTTCCAAGGACAACTGTTGGTCATGGCTGGTGGAACAAGTACTAGTTGCAACATCGTACCTGAGACCGAAGAGACGGTTGGTGGAGTGAGGGACGAAGACGACAATGAGGATGGAGGTGGTTTACATGAGAGATTGCCACGTTCAGGTACCACTGAAGATTTCTCATCTCGTAGTGGTTCAGACGCCGATGAAGATGGAGTGAACCAGTCTCCTCCAAGAGAGAGGATTCCATCAACGCAGCGGGCGGTGGGAGATTCTTTAGGGGAGACGTCTACAACACCTACAAAGAGGATGCAAGATACCGGTGTAATGGATGTTGGTTTGGCGGTAGGGGCAGGAGGGGGGCATACATTTGATGGTCGTAGGCTGGAGATTAGGGAAGAAGATTTGGATTCATTAGAATTTTTTCGGTGCAGATGAAGATTCCACAACCTTCGATGCCTTCTCAATCAGAGCCTGTATCGGAAACACAAGAGACGTTCGGAGGTACTCAGAGTGATACCGGACGAGGTTTGCCTTCCGTTCCAAGATCTAGCGTATCCGAGGACATCATTGCATTTCAAGGGGCCTTCTCGTTAGAGCGAGAGATGTCCTTCAATCTAGAGGATGGCTTTTTCTACAATGATGATAGGGTAAGGCATACGCGGGAGGGTATTCCTGGCAATTACCGATATATTGAGTGTGCGTCCATTGGCATCGAAGATGTGGGAGATCGTCCAGTGCAGGATCATGAACTGTCCGCTATGGTAGGTAGCACCATTGGACACGTGGAGGGAGTCGTTCCGCCAGAAGATGAGCTCTGAGCCCTGGAGCTATATACTATAGTAGAGCATGCACGCAGTTTAGGTGACAAGTACGTTAGTATAATGCAGTTTGAGATGTGTCTATCGTTCGGTGGGTGGTATATATTTATATATTAGGTGGTCCATATGATATGTTTGATTTTAGAATTCCTCAGCAATAGTGTGGAATTGCTTGATTATGTATGTTTTTGCATTATAAAATACAATGAGGTACTTTACACTGTCTTAGGAAATTGCATATATATTTTTGTATCTCTTACACATTGTATTTGTATTGCACTACTCTAAAATCCTATAATAACTCATAACAAATTTATAATCTCTTTGGGCACATGATTATAATTTTGTAGTAGGATTTGTAAACTAGATTAGGTATCATATATTTTCTAAAAAAAGGTAGCAAATGTAAAAAATATATTACTGATATGAACATGAAGATGCCAAGGTATGACACGACAAACACCAAAATTTTTTGACAAAAAACATACTAAACTTTTGCCAAATTTTGATTTAAAAAAAAGTTATGAGCAAATAACTTGCGGCTTTCTACCAGCAACCAGTGCACTTGGCTAAGTGCATAATTGCTTAATTGCGTGTTCATGATGGAATTGCATGACATTTTGGGTAAGTTGTGTTTTTGGATGTCAATGAATTTGAAATTAGTTTAACAATACAAAGTCTTAAAAAATTAATCATAAGTTACAAATAGAAAACAACCATTTATTTTAAATTATAATTTAATTTAGATGATTAGCAATTTTTGTGTTTTAAAAAATATATATATTGGATATTTAATTTCTCCATCTATTTAACTTGTACATTAATGTAGACTTCAATCTTTCTACCAAATTTTGCAATTCTCATCAATTTTCCAAGTTGTACATTGACAAAGCCATACGTTATAAGGTTGTCATGTCTAAAATCAGCAATATTCCTTGAGTGACAGTTAATTTTTCACTACAAACCGCCAATAATTGCACATGTAACCAACTTCTTAATATTGCGCCGGTAGCAAAAGGCATGGATAGCAGAAGTTGGTTTCAAAGCTGATGGTTCTAGGGGTAAATGAATAAAAGGGTGAATATTATTGGCGATTTTGCATCATGGCATGAATGGGCATGGGCTGCTCTCAAAATTAGTGAATGCGTCAGAGTACATGTAAGATAGAAGGAGCTAGGATTTTCCAAATTTAGTTTTAGGGTGAGTAATACCCAATTTCCACTTTTTTTGTTGGTGGTTTCAGACCATTTGTGGGAGGGTCATGGCCCCCACCTATTGACGCTAACCCAAGTTTTTTCACATGTGACTTTGGAAATTCATAACTAATTTATATTGCATCGAAAAAATATGAAATCACTTGGGTTGAAACTGTAATTCTATTCACTATCACTGAAAAATAGTTTAATTGATATCTCAGCTCTCCATATATACAAACTACTTAACTTGATGGTTATGGGGGGTTTACCTTATTCTAGATCCTGAATCACCTCTACACCACCATTTGGCGGGTATTGATGGTTACTGAATAGGGTACATATTATTTCAAAGACTAATTGGTACACTATTATTTTATTATACCAACCTAAATCTTTTGTCAAAATTCCATTTAAAAAGATATTTTTTACTTATTGTAAATCCAGTTCCAAATTTAAAGAATTTTATGAGCACCCTTTTTTACCCATGAAGTGAGGACATTAGTGAGAGAATGCTTGGTTATATAATTTGTTGTGCTACAACTAGCCATGCTAATGGAAATTATTGTATTTTATGCCCTTGAACAAAAGTTGATGGCATACTTATCAAAGTGTGTTGTGCCTATCTGCAATTATATAGCACTTTTCAATTGCATACAACTTTTAATCCATTTAGACAAAGTTTACTACATTTTATGAGTGTCTTCTTAAAGGGCTAAAAGTCAAGATCCTATGGTTGAAATTAGTAAACAGTTGTTTAAATTAGTCTCATGATATCTCATCTTAAAGAGGCAATTTTGGAATGATTTTTGTAATAATGACCACGGTCCTTTAAGGGTAAATACTTGATAAATTCACATATATTTGTTGACAATTTAAAAATATGAAATGTTAGCCTTAAGACCAATTATATATGTCCCATGGCACTTACTAAACAAAATCATATCACCACAGAACTACGCATTTTGGGCAATTTCACTTTCATCACAAATTCAATATTGAATAATTGTCAAAATTTATGTTTAGTGTAGTGTTACAAATAGTGTACTTATCCTAGTACACTATTTGTGAATAAGAATCTGTGATTTCATATTGGTGGCCAGTCCATGCTTCTTCTCATTTGCAACTTTCAAATGGCCATAACTCACTCGAATTTTGTCAAATAGAGCATATATGGTGTTTATTGACATCTACAGAAAATGTAGATTCCAAAATACACCTCATATGCCCACTTCGGATAAAATTTGAGCGAGTTATGCTCTTTAGAAGATTGTTGATAAAATACTCTTACAGCCCTCGACTTCTGGACCTTTTTTTATACTTCTATGATGATACACTAAATGTGCACAAGTGAATTTTTTTTTTGGAGATGTTTACCAAAATTGACAAATAGTGTAGTAATTGGCATTTAGTGTACAATCATGTCACTACACTAAATGCCTCGTTTGCAATAGGTGTACGAGTTTGCATTTAGTGTGTACTACACTAAACATTAGTTTTAGTGTAGTGCATGCTCAAAGTCAACAATACATGAAAGATCATACACCTACATGATTCATAAAATTCCATAGCTTTTGGTAATATCAAGACTTTCTACACCCATTTTTTGAACTCATCCCACTCTACAGTATATTACTATCATGATGAAGTACTTCTTCACATTCTCCTAGATGCTTACATATTTGCCACATAAAGCCTAAACTTCTTAGTATCCTATCCCATATCAAGCGCTGATGGACTTCTATCCAAGTTAAGAAAACTCTACATGTTTTAAGGTAGAAAAATCTTGCACATAATTTAATTGTCCAACTAACATGTAAGAGTTGAACGAAGTCTTTCCCTACACGGCGACTTCAAAATTTATCCAAAGTTCAGATGATGGATTTAATTGGATACCTAAATCATAAATTCTTTTTCCACAAGAAGCAACTCAAAGAAAAAATGAATGCAAATCTTAAGACTCTCCTTGATCACTACATGATTCAATGCACCTCCAACATTCTACTAGACTTATGTTTTTACCCACATCACACCCACTGCACAAAACTTTTCACTATCCATTCAAGTAACGCATGGCTTTAAAGCTTTTGATAAAACCAAGTGATAATATGGAATATAGTAAAACTTCTCTAACTAAATACCAACTAACTGACACTACTAACAACCCTATCACTCCTCACTTAACTTACTATTTCAAGTATTTAAGAAGAAGATACGTCAATTTAATCACAAAAGACAAGAAAAAACATCCTTTCCCACATTCTGCGTAAGTGAAGGGCAACACTCTTTGAGTGAGGAGCCACAAGGTTACTTACTGTGTGAATAAACATTGTAAACCAATATTCATCGTTTGCCCCAACATTCAATAACCTCTAAACCAATAGCAACATTCAATAACCTCTAAATCAATATTATACCCCAATCCCAACCAAGTTTTATTGTAACTGTAACTTGTTCCACAGACTTGACATCAACACATAACATCATAAAAATGAGAGGATCTTACACAATATCTCACACCTTCCATTACATAAAGCTTCCCGTCCATGCGGCAATTAATATTCACACTGAGGTAATGCACTTCCAACATCAAATCCTGTCAAAATCTGTACAATTCTTTGCTCCTCACATCCCACAACTAGCCATGGAACAACGACATCATGACTATTGAACAACGCTACTATCCTAGTCATGAGCAACGTGCCTATTGACTATTGACTGGCCATGGACCATGACTATTGACTAGCCTTGAAATATCAACATCCATGACTAATGACAACGCCACTATCCTAGACATGAGCAGCAGATGGAGTGCTTAGTGGAAGACCGGCCATAGCGGAACATCACCGAAACCACAAGCGACTCTGCGCTCCCCTTCCGGGCACGTTTCCCGGCAAGCAGGCGGTGATGGTAAAAGTGAGATTGAACGTGGTGTTGAGATGGTAGAAGGGAGAAGGTCCAACTGGGCACTCAACATGGCAGTGTATCATGAGGATGCCCACTTGGAAAGTTTTTCTTAGGAATGAACAACGGCTTATGGTATATAGATCTTATATATAATGTTACTCCTTGAGCCTCTCAAACATGCAAGAGACGAGTCTTGAGGTTCAAGTTCCAGGCTTAAGAGCATTCCTCTCTGAATTCTACAACTACCTCACCTGAACTTCCTTCTGCGCAATACTGGCGCTCCCCTTCCCTTGCGCAAAATCCTGGCTCACATCCAACGACGTGAACGTCATGCCGAATTTTTCCAGGCTCTCGAACATGGCAACCACATCCTCCTTCATCTTCACAAGAGACTCTTCCTTGGACTCCACACTCCGCGACGCGAGCACCTGCAGAGGCCACACCTTCACCATAATATTCAGATACCGCTCACGTTTCTCACTCTTGACGGCATCACCTGCAGGGCAGTGCTCCTTGATCACAAGCGCCGCCTCCTTGGGCTTCCTTTCGAGAACGAGTGCCTTCGCGATGGAGACAGCGCTAGCGGTGGTGTGATGAAGCTCCTGCTTGTTCCTCCATGTCTGCACCTCGTGGACTAGGTTGGGGTCCCCCGCGTTGGCCGCGTTGGAGATGAGCACGTCCAGGAGGGAGTCGTGGAACGAGAGGCCCGCCTTGTGATACTCCTTGGCGAGGGAGAGCATGAGGGGGATGTCGCCGCCTTCTTTGCACATGCGGAGGATCATGTCCGCGGAGGTCTGTGTGGGTTGGACGCCGTTGGCGGCCATGGCGCGCAGGATGTGCCGCATGAGCTTGAGGTCCTTGTGGAACTTGGCGTGCTTCAGGAGGAGGTTCGCGGTACCGACGCTGGTGGTGAACCCGTCGGGGTGCTTGCGCCACAGGAGGCGGAGGGCGCTCTGGGTGTCGTTCGCGCGCAGGAACGCGGCGGTCATCATGTGAGTTACCTCTTTCGTGTGGTGGAGCTCCTTCTTCCCCGTCTCGGTCATTGTCTCGCGTCGGACGCGCGCGGCGAGGTCCATCGCGAGGGCGACCTCGGGCGCGCTGGACGCGCAGCGGATGAGGTCCTGCAGCTGGCGCGGGTTCGGGATCATGCGATTGTTGTCCATGGCGGATATCATCTCGTCGTAGAGCCGGCGGACGTCGCCGGTCGGGCGTGTGCTCTTGCGCGCTCGCGATTCGCCCTCTGATGCGGTCTGGGTGCACATTCCCATTGCGAAAGAACTGTTCGCGTGCAATTGCAACCCATTTCTAGCCGACACACAGGACCAAAACTCCGAAACCTCGCAAGTGGACGGCGCGGTACTATGCGACAATGCACCTCTTTGCACGCAGTGATTCTCCAGATCGCGCAGTAATCTAATGCATCGCCTCATACCCTGCATCTTCCCCTAAATCCTTAAACCCTAGACCCTTAAACCCCTGAACCCTAAAACCCGACCGAACCCTTCAACTAAACACTTCCCTTCCACGCTCAGTCCGTTCTCGAGCACATCGTGGTCCCATTCCTCAACATCAAAGCTTGCAAACCTAAGATCAAGCCTCTAAAAAACGAGGCAAGACCTCCTTAGAGTTTCTGTTTCCGAACCTCCTTAAACCTACCAAACCCTACCAAACCCTTCAACTGCACACTTTCCTTCCACGCTCATCAGCATCGTCGTCCCGTCCCTCAACATCAAACCTAACAAAGCCTTAGATCAAGCTTACACGACGTGAAACAGAGAGCGTCAAGATCCCTGAAAGCCTAATTCAGTGCACATCTATCTCACCTACCCTATCATCACCTCACCATGCTACACGATCAAATTCCAATTCCCGGAGAACACTAACATTCACAATCAGATGTGCTCCAAAAACACTCAGAAGAATCCATCAAAAACAAAAACAATCTTCGACCTCTACCAGTGCTCACATCGGTATATACCGGAGCCGGCAAACAGATGGGCCCCGGTTAAAACCCCGGTAAAGAGGAAACATCAGACCGTTCTCAGAGGACGGCACAGATGGTGTACACCTCGTGTCGCATCTCAAGTTGTGGGTTTGCACAATTTGTTGAAACAGGGGACTCAATTCCGGAGTTCATGGTGTCGCGTCTCTGTATTTGTCGAAGCAGGGGTTGAATTTGAGGTTAGGTCGATCATGTGGGGTGCGGTTTGAAGACGGTTTGAGGATTGGGAAGATGCTGCTCGAGAATTAGGGGTGGTTGAATTTGTGGGAGAGATGGAGGGGCGAGGGCATGCGTCGTCGTCCTCTTCCCGTGCGCTGCGAAGCGCGTCGCCAGTGCGGAGCGACAGCCGGGGGTTCTCCGCGGCCGTCAGGGACGTGGGCCAGAAGCTCCAGCAGTTCTACACCTTCGAGTTGATGCCCAAGACCTTCGTCGTCAAGTTCCGGCAGCAGGTGCAGGGAGTCCAATTGGGCGCGAACTTTGAGGTGAGCAAGGAATCTCCTCTTGTGTGTGTGTGTGTGTGTGTTTGCTCATACGTTCGCATCTCAAGGGTAATGGTTGTTGTCAGTTTGATGGTATGCAGGTGGACGCGATGCACCTTCAGAAGTGCCATGCTGATGAGTGTCATACCAAGCTGATTGTCAAACCTTGCTCGGAGAATGGGTATTGGAAAGTCATCTGTGAGCCCAAAGAGCGAGACTTACGGATTCTCACCAAGAAGATCCCTCTCGGTTCTCTCTTACATTTCCAGGTATTTCCTACTTCCTCAGATTTTTCCCAATTTTCTCGGCTGATTTCTTTTGCTTCATGTGTCTGTACTGGATGGTTTCTACTGTTGTGTGCATTGTTTTACCAGTTGATGAGTTGAAGACATGATTGATTCCCTCTCGAGGTTTTAACACTTGTGAGCAGTTTGGGATTGGGCATGATTTTATCAGGAAATCTACTGGATGGAAGTGGAAGGTAACGTCAGCGTTTGGCTTGCCTGGATCACCTGAAGTTCGCCAGAAGACCAAGCTGCCAGTGTTTCCAGGGTTCGATATCAATGTGCACTGGAATGCTCAATATGAACTTCCTGAGCTTCACGGGTACCTGCTCCCATCCCTCACTCTATTGCTTGCTATGACATGCTACTCAGATATAAAAGTTATTTATAAAGTTACCAACCCCCTCTTGTTTCATTCTGGGTACTTCATAAACATCTGAAATGAGCTCAAAGGAGAGAAAGGCGGTCTCTGATGCAAATTAATTTTTCACTCTAAGAGACGGCCTGAGTTTAGAGACCACCAATCTCTTCTAGTGGTCTAATAACTCACTAATAGTAGTGTTATAAATAAAAGAAAGAGGCGTATCTGATTGGAGCTTTCAGTGACTTGACAAGTAACTGTAGTAATCGACATGAAATCATCAGTCTTGTATGCATTATTTGGCTTTTTTTTCTCTTTTTTTTTCCCTGTTTTGAGTAAGAGCGATGTTGGTGTGCATGTGCAGTTCAAGTGGCACTGGGGAGCCTCCTGTGGAGGCCAACTTAGGCCACCTTCATGCCAAGATTGAAAGGGTGGCTGCTGTCTACACCCATGTTGGGTGAGCTTCACGAAAGGGGTGGAAAGGTGAGGAAAATCTCCCAATTTCTCTTGGATATGTGATGACCCTTCAGGGCTTTGTTATCAGTGTATATACGTTCAGGTATGATTTGGTTTGAGTTTTTGGGGGCCTCAGGCTTTCATTAACTGTACAGACGAGGCCTTCGCCTGGTGTTTCAATAGATTCTTTCTTCAAACTAGTGAGGAATATCATCCCTGAAAGAGAAGACAATTTTTGGTCATCTCAATGTGTATGAAACCAATGAAGAATTAGATTTCCAACTTTGAAGTTCATATTTGGAAGTTCATATCTGGAGGTGCATTACATGCACATTTTGCAAAATCAATTTACGATGCATTACATGCACATTTAGCAAAATCAATTTACGATTTGGAGTTTTAGAATTCTTCAAATACTTAAGTGTACGTTGCTAAAAACATCAAATACATTCAAGTACAATGAATAGTTACTAATTTATTGCCACATGCTAGTATTTATTATTTCTTATTCATGGGATAGAATCTTGGTCTAGAATTTTGATTAAAATTTGTGTTTAAGAGCTTCATCGTATTATAAATATGATTGATGGTCTCTCTTATCACGTCAAAAGCTTCCATTTGATTTGTATAAGCTTTGGAACATATTTAGTGATGATAAGATTGACAAAAGTTGAAAAAAGCATCACTAGTCATGCATAAATGTTTGTTTCCTTATTTTATGTCAATTTAAAGCGACCAACATAGTACAAATCTAAACTTGTTCCATTTAATCAATGGGTTTGCTTACTAGATTCTATTGATAGTAATGTATTATGCTCTCTTACACCTACAATTTTCACTACTTTAAAGACTTGTGACTTTAGACACTATAATCTATTCCATCAACCATTGGATGTCATGCAAATTGTTCCAAAAATTTATGTCATATGGTAACTTCAATTTTGTAAGATTATACACTCAAAATAGGCATTACATTCCAATCAAAGTTCCCATTTAAAAGCCATTTATGATATTGAAGGAATGTATGATGGACATTGAAGAATTAAACTTCACATCTTCTATTCAAGATAATAGATTTACCTTTACTGCATTTATCTTCACATTCAAACTTTTTTTGCATACCACCTTTTGTATTCATCCTTTTCCTATATTGTCACCATGTCCTCCATTTTCTTCTTTTTGAATCATCTATGCCATCCTTCACCATCCTCTCCAATCCATCCCCACCAGGACTTTTTTTTTGCGACCTGCAGCAAAAAAAATTGAAATAAATAATTTAGTGGCGAATGGCCTTGGTATTAAAAAGGGGAAATTTAAAAAGAAGGCCAGATGTGATGCATGGGATCACTAACAATAGCTTGATGGCGTTGGGGTGTGGCTTGGTGGGGCAACATCAAAGGGACCTGTAGCACTGTACTAAGTTATTGGTGGGCTAGCTATGGGGCGACCATTCATCTACAAATGTAGTAGATATTGCATTTCAGAATCTAGTGCCCTCGTAGGTGATGGTTGTGCCATAGCCAACTCGGCGTTAAAGATTAATGAGAAGAATCTCCATAGGAAGCGCCAAAATTTGTGCATTAGTCGCCTCAACTAGCTGGCAACCCTTGTGGCCTGCTCGCCAAAGTGCATTGTCTGCCTCAGAGCTCTCATCTAATGCCTTCTCTCTGCTCCTACAATGTTGGCTCACCAACTTTCGCCTAGAGTTTGTTTTCTTGTTGGCTGCAACTCCTTTGCTAAAAGCGCCACCTTCATGGGCCGCCGGTCGTAGCGCCACTTTCTAGATTGCCATCATTTCATAGCACTTGAATTTTGTGGATTTGGTACTCCCGAGTGTGAGGTTTGATTTACGTGGATATGGTGTACTTCATGATGGAGATTTTGGCGTCGTGGGAGCTTAGAGGTGCGGCAGCGCCCCGACGGCCTTTGAAGAGGTTTGTCACAATTCAAACTCTATGCTTCAGATCTATAGCGTGTATTGCCTTGTTCGTGATTTGTTTCAATTTTTAGAGTTGTTTGAGTACTTTGAACTTCCGAAATTGGTGTGGTTGATGGTGAATCCTGAGTGACTGAGTCCAATTTCGTGTGCTTGCTTGTCATTCCGCTTCCTCTCCTGTGAGTCACTAATTTGGGAATTTGTAGGGTGCTGCACCTTGCACTTGTTGCATGTCCAATGGTAACTTGTTCGGCAACGTTCCTCGGAGTGATGGAGGAGCTCCTCTTTAGACACCCACTCAAGTTAAAGATGCACGTCTAGGCGGAGTTGTTTACGCCGCGGAGCTGGTGATTGAAGGAGGTCTAGCCGCTTGTGATGGTGCCAACAATGTAGTCGTTGGCACAGAAGCCCTTGGAGTTGTTCACATGTGAACTATCATAGTGATCGAAGGAGCCGTTGGCTATGTCACCATCCGCCATGAAGGAACAATCGGGGGAGGAGCCATGGGCGTTGCCGCAGAGTTGGGGACTGGCGGAGCAATTGGTTCAGGTGCCATGGGCGTTGCCGCTGCGCTAACTGCTCGAGCCTGTGGTAGAGTGGCCGTGGGCGCTATTGAGGTTCATAGTGACGGAGCCGGTGGTGGAGCAGTTGCGGGTGGTGCGGACACTGTGAGTCATGGATCCATTCCCGCGGGATTTTTTTATTGACATGCAAGTCAGTCAATGGAGGAGGAAGGCATAACCCTCTCTAACGTGGAGCAAGATTCCATCGTCAATAGGGAGCAACGTCAAATCCACAAGAGGCTACTCAAGGAGGCGGCAGACAAGAGAAGGCTGATGGGGGCACCCGAACAAGCTGCGAGGACGGTGGCTAAGGTTGGTGTGACGTTGAACACGTTGAGTGAAGCTCCACTTTCATGGAGCAGGGAAAGAAGGCCTTCGAGGCGGACACAATTGCAACTTCAGCTGAAGATACGGTGTTATTTTGAGTTACTCTTCCATGGAGCAATCTGGCGGTGTGACTTCTCTAAGTGCAGTCGGATAGAAAGAGGAAACAACCTACAATCCTTGAGCTAGTGAAAGCAAAGCGTAAGAAAGTAGGAGCCTCTTCAGGAGGATGGACTTTTACGGCACCAGCTCCCGTTGAGGTATGCCAAAGCTTCTCCAAGTGTTGCTGATTTGTGATATGGTTGTGCTCGTGGTGAATGTGATGTGCTGAGTGTCCTTGTGATGGTCTTCTCCGTGCTCTTCTTCTTCGCATGCATGTGGGTCATGCTGTTGTTGTATGAGAACGTGTGCATGAATGATTTTCCACGTCGTTTTGGGGCTCTTGAATGATTTTTTGGTGCTACTATCAATTGGGTTGGGAGTTCCGGTCAATGTACCACTACTGCATTGCATGGAGTTTGGAGTTCCGGTCAATGTGCTACTACTAGTGTTGTCCATAGAGTCTTGAGAGTTTTGGTGAATGTGCCAAGTCTGTTGCTACTCATGGGCTGGTAAGTTAGGTGTTACGACTACGTCGTACATCTAGACTAGTTGACAAGTATCTCTACAAAAGGGATTCATGGGGAACCGTTACGAATCCAATACGGTTATGGTAGTTGTACACCAAGTCTTCCTTTGTCTCTCTTAAAGCTTAGTGGGAGGAGCTTTGTCCTCACCTTGCATATTATTAATATAGTGGAATGTTATAGTCTTAAGCTTCTTTGGTTTGCGGTATGATTCGTGGTTGTATTATTTGTAGAGTCATGATAGGGTGATTATAGTGGAGTGTCGACAGGAATTCGATTAGGTTTAACCAGTTCTAACATTATGCAAGGTCTGAGAATGTCCACGCTCCTTGGATTAAGAGTGTACAATTATCGGATCCCGACTACATGTTGAGTTCAAAGAGCTCATGAATTATAGAATCATGATTGAAATCAAATAAAATAATTAAATAATTATTCCGAAATTCTTGCCGGTTACCATGAATGATGAATTTGCTGAATGATTTATGAATAATTATAATTTTCGGAATGGCATAAATTTTTGGAATGTCATTAATTTTCCGAATGGCATTTGAATTTTTGGAGTAATCTTCTCATCGAAATAATTTTACCATGAATGATTTTGCTGAATGATTTTTGAATAATTTTAATTTTTTTGGAATAATTTACAAATATTAATTAGCATGAATGAATAAGAATTTATTTTCCAAATATTATGAATAATATTTTTAATTGTTAATATTATATTTTAATTATATGTAATCATGAATTTAATTTTTAAATAACGAATATGGAAAATTTTATTGTAAATTAAAAATTTTATTAAAATTCATAATTTTAATCGAAATGAATAATTTTTAAAAAAATTATTCCGAAATTCCTGCACCGAATGGGAAGATCATACAGATAAAATATTCAAGAGCATATTATGAAATTCCTGCACCAAATGAGAAGCTCATGCACCAAAATTCATGCACATCCAAGTTCTGCATAAATAAAATAAATTAAAAACTGACACAATGGGATATGATTCCGCCGATTCCAGGTTTTGTATAAATTAAAATGGACATGATGGAGTGTGATCCGACCTCCTGGCGCCTGCATCGAGATTCCGAAGTTCAAGAGGATTAAAATCGGTTCAAAATTTGAACAGAAGGCTCACAATCGGCTAGTCTATGAGAAAACCGGGTCACGTTTCAAAAAATCGAATCATGGCTGGTGGCTCCTGTATTCTCCCCGAACGAAGATGAGGAACGTGATCTTGGATCGCGCCTCTGTGGTAGTGCGCACTGCGAAACCCGCACCATGGACGAGAGAACCGCATAGTACCAGATATTGTTAGTGGCGAGTGAACAATACTATAGACCAAGCGGGGGCGGACAACGAGGCACGTACACAAATGCTCGAAGGGGCGGAACCAGAGGTTGCAACGTACATTCAGCAACAGGTACAATCAGTTCTTCAAGCCACACTGCCGCATCTTCTTCAGCAGATTTCAGAAAATTTGGCTGCATCTTCATTATTGGCACCCCCTCCAGCGGTTGTGAAGGCTTCCGAGCAAGGCCGTGAGCAAATTGAAGAATCCGACTATAAAGTGGCAGCACCCGAGAAGTTTGCTGGAAAGAAAGGAGGAGAGGTGTACAAATGGTTCGCTCAACTTCGGTTGGTATTCCGAGGCAGGCCACGTGCTTATCTATCAGATGAGGACAAAATCACCTACGCATTATCATATCTCACGGGGGCGGCTCAGAATTGGGCAATGCCGATATTACAGGCGCTGGACGAGGGACGTCGTCATGAGCTGTTGGCAAGCTACGAAGTATTTGGAGAGGCTATGATCGCAGTTTATGGCGATATTGATCGCCGGAGCACTGCCGAAGACAGATTGGGAAAACTTTGTCAGACAGGATCAATGACAAGTTATATTTCAATGTTTAACGAGCATGCTGCACAAGTGGATTGGAATGAGTCTAGCTTAATCGCATGTTTTCGTGGCGGACTCAAGGACGAAGTTCTTGACTCAATTGCAACGGCAGAAGCACAACTACGGAGGCTTCATGAGTGGATGGCGATGTCTTCCCGGATCGATGAACGGTTGTGGTCACGACGTCAAAATAGGCGGCCAATTTCCTCCAACTTAACTCCAAGAAATCAAACTGGCCGTTTCCAAGCTAGCTCCGGGAGCTCTGGGCCTGTTCCGATGGAGTTAGATTCAATCGGTGGAACAACTGCTTTAGCAAAGACGGCTGCTGAAAGATTAGAATTTCAGCGACAAGGAAGATGTTGGGGATGTGGTCAGTTAGGCCATGTTCGTGCAAGATGTCCAGTTAACCCCTCCAAACCACTATCTTTGGCAGTAATAGGAGGGGGAGACGAGAAGTTTGAAGAATTGGAAAAAGGACGATCCCGAGACTGAAGTCATCGTTTCAGTACCCGGGCTCTTCTCAGACTGTAGTTGCAACTGGTTTGCGGTCTGAACTAAAGAGATCCGCCAAGCATTTGAGCTTGTTGTCTCCATTATATCTACGAGCTATCATGGATCCAGAAGTTCATCTTACATTAACGGCAACGATTAATTTAATACGAGCGGTTACACTTGTTGACTCTGGAGCGACGGGGGTATTCATGCACCCATCGTTTGCTAAAAAATGCCAAGCAGAAATCAGGTCCAAAGTTGTTCCACGAGAAGTTCGGGTCATTGATGGTCGAATCATCAACCCAGGATTGATCACTCATGAGGCCGTGGTGGAACTACGGGTAGGAAGTCATCGAGAGGTTTTAACAGCAGACATCACCAACATTGGACGCTATCCTTGTGTTTTAGGGACTCCGTGGTAAGTACGTCATGATCCAACCATTCGATGGTCTAAAGGAGAGGTGTTATATAACTCTATTTATTGTCAGCAAAATTGTTTGCAACAGCTAGAGGGTAGCTCTGCAACAACAAAGGAAGGGATCAATTTTCATCTCAAAGTTGCAGAACATGTAACATGCTTGAGGAACAAAGAAACAAAGGGTTCGGTGGAACTACGACCCGATGCCGCTCCCTGGTTTCCAATACAGTCAGGCCATGATCAAATGGAAGCAAAAACTCACAATAATAGAGCGAATGAAGACTCAAGGAAATTGCATAGGGTGACGACACCAAGGCATGCGATGGTGTCTACAACAGCGTTTAGACGGTCAGCTAAAAGGGTTGAATTATACACCTTAGAGGTGTCGGAATTATTTGGAACAGAAAAAATGGAAGGATTGACTGAAGGAGTAATCCCGATGGAATATCAAGACATGCAAGGGGCTTTCAGTGAGGAGGCATCCAACGAATTACCGGATCATGGAACATCAGATATGAAGATAGAATTCAAGGAGGGACAAGAGCCACGAAACACCGGCTTACGGCCCATATCTTCAGTAGAACTATAGGAACTTCGTAAATATTTGGAGGAGAACCTCGGAAAGGGATGGATTAGAAGATCCAAATCTTCAGTCTCAGCCCCAGTTGCGTTTGCTAAGAAGAAAAACGGAACGATTCGGATATGTGTGGATTACCGAAATCTCAACCGTGTTACAATAAAGAATCTATATCTGCTACCGCTGATTCCCGAGCTCATTGATCGGTTATTGAGAGCTAAAGTTTTTACCAAGTTGGACATAAGACATGCATACCATCGCGTGAGGATGGCTACCGGTCATGAATATAAGACAACATTTAAAACACGTTATGGATTATTTGAGTATTTAGTGATGCCGTTTGGCTTAACAAACGCCCCAGCTGAGTTCCAAGCACATATGCAGTTTATTTTCAATGACCTACTGGATATATCAGTGGTGATCTATCTCGATGATATACTTATTTTTTCAAAAAATTTAGAAGAACACCAAGTAGTGGTAAGAGAAGTTCTACGACGACTACAACGATATGGCCTTTATGCTAAAGCATCAAAGTGTCACTTCCACCGTAGCTCCGTGGAATTTGTAGGGATGATCATCTCAGGAGAAGGACTACAAATGTGCCTAGATAAAATCCAGGCAATTCAAGAATGGCCAAGTCCAAAAACAATAAAGGAGGTCCAAGCATTCTTAGGCTTTGCAAACTTTTACGGCCGCTTTATTTGGGATTATTCAAAAATTGCGGTACCCCTCACGATCCTCACAAGAAAAAACCAACAATTTTTGTGGGATACCGTGGCCCAACAAGCATTTGAGGAACTACGATCACGGTTTATACAAGCACCGGTATTATTACATCCCAATTTTGACCAACCTTTTATTGTTGAAACGGACGCATCCGACACTGCAACGGGAGGCATCCTCTCTCAACATGGAGAAGATGGGCATTTGCATCCTTGCACTTATTGTAGCTCTAAGATGTCACTAGCAAAACAAAATTATGACATCTACGATAAAGAGTTACTAAGTGTTGTCTTAGCGTTTCAAGATTGGCGAGTCTACCTTGAAGGATCACCTCATCAAGTACGAGTAATTTCTGACCATAAGAATCTCGAGCAATTTCTTACCACCAAACAACTTAATCGACGACAAGCTCGATGGTCGGAGCGGCTATCAACATTCGATTTTGTTATTCAGCACAGGCCAGGATCATTAAATGGACTAGCGGATATGTTATCAAGACGCACAGATATTGAAAATAAATTTGACCACGATTCAAGACCTTTACTACGATTAGCAATGTTGGAAACATGTCAACCGGTTTGGAATGACGTCGAAATTATTAACATGATCAAATTATCAACCATTAAGGATAAAAATCTAGAGCCAATATTGGCATTTTTTACAAATAACCCTGATCAGGCACCAATAAACATCCGACGACGATTTCAAGACTACAATTTTCAAAATGGAGTACTCTATTTCCAGGATAAGATGGTGGTACCCGAAAATAATGAGTTAAGACTCCAGATACTAAGATCAAGACATGATGCCCCGCTTGCTGGACATTTAGGACGTGCAAAGACTTTAGACCTGGTAGCGAGAACATTTTATTGGCCCTCCTTGCATCGATATGTTCACAAATACGTAGATGGTTGTGATTTATGCCAACGTTCAAAGTCGACACGCCATAGTCGATATGGACTATTACAGCCAATTCCAGCAGCACAAGTTCCGTGGAAACGGATAACAACAGATTTCATTGTAAAATTGCCAAAGAGTGCAAGGTTTGATGCTATAATGGTGGTAGTTGATAAGAACACTAAATTGGCTCATTTTATCCCAACAAATGAAACAATTGATTCGAAAGGAATGGCTACGTTATATCTTCATAATATCTGGAAGCACCATGGAACACCAGAAGAAGTAATCTCCGACCGAGGGCCGATATTTGTATCAAAAATTTTACGACGTTTATATGACCTCCTCCGTATTCACCCCCTTCATACAACAGCCTTCCATCCACAATCGGATGGACAAACGGAGCGGGTCAATCAAACTTTAGAGCAAATTCTACGACTGTTCACCACCAGGCGCCAAGATGATTGGTCCGACCTCCTTCCCCTAGCCGAATTTGCTTATAATAATTCTCTTCATTCTGCTACAGGCTTCTCACCATTTTATGCCACGTATGGCTATCATCCAACTCTATCTTTTATAACACCTACGACTTCCACGATCCCAACAGCCGAAGAACAGATTTCTCAACTACAAGCGGTGCACGAAGAAATAAAGACTATGATTAAGATTGCAGGAGATCAAGCAAAAAGAAATTATGATCGACATGTTCAACAACAACCGAATTTCAAACTTGGCGACAAAGTACTTCTTTGACACGAACACATTACGACAACGGCACCTTCTAAAAAATTGGGACCCAAATTCTTAGGACCATTCCTTATCATAGCTAAAATATCAGATTTGGTATATCGTCTCAAGCTGCCCAAGACACTTCGCATCCACGACGTGTTCCACGTTTCGTGCTTGGAGCCATACCGCCAAGACACAATCCCAGGCCGCAAACAACAACCACCACCACCTATCGTATCACCTGATGGAAATATCGAATGGGAAGTACATAGCATATTGGACTCTCGAATAATTGGCCAAGGAAAGAAACTTCAATATTTGGTTGCATGGCAAGGCTATGGACCGGATCAAAACTCGTGGGAGCCTGCAGGAAATTTACAGAACGCCCTAGACGCCGTCAAGAAATTTCACCGTCGACATCCTACAACCCCAAGACCAAGGACTAGGACCTAAAAGAGGGGTAATGTTACGACTACGTCGTACATCTGGACTAGTTGACAAGTATCTCTACAAAAGGGATTCATGGGGAACCGTTACGAATCCAATACGGTTATGGTAGTTGTACACCAAGTCTTCCTTTGTCTCTCTTAAAGCTTAGTGGGAGGAGCTTTGTCTCTCACCTTGCATATTATTAATATAGTGGAATGTTATAGTCTTAAGCTTCTTTGGTTTGCGGTATGATTCGTGGTTGTATTATTTGTAGAGTCATGATAGGGTGATTATAGTGGAGTGTCGACAGGAATTCGATTAGGTTTAACCACTTCTAACATTAGGAGTGTCTTATATGGGCTGGGAAGTTGGAAGTTCCGTAGATGGGCTATGGAGTTGGATGTCCTGTACATGGGTTGGAGGAGTTGGTAGTATATGGAGAGCGAGTAGAGGGTGATGGGCTCGGGGGAGTTGGCAGTCCGTCGATATGTGGAGAGTCTGAAGTGAGTTCAGGGTGATGGCTCGGGGGAGTGGGGAGTCCATTCATGAGTTGCCCAACTATTTTGGGAGTCGGGACACCCGAGTGTTGAGTTGCATGTTTTTAGTGTGGATGTTCGAGATATGTGCAGGAAGAGAGGGGCTTGTGTAAGAATGGGGTGTATGGACTTATGCAAGGATGGAGTGTATGGGCTTATGCAAGAATGATTGCGCATGTCAATAGATAGTTGTGCTGTATAAATGGAAGTTGGAAGTTTATGAATGGGAGCTGGGATATATGAATGGAAGTTGGGGTATGTGAATTGGAGCTAGGGTGGGCTTTGGTGCATGAATGAGATGTGGGGTGGGTTGCGGTTTATAAATGGGATTTACAAATGTGAAGGGGGAATGGGTTGGGATGTATGATGGGGCGGAAGAGTTTGACATGGGCTGCTTCTGTAGGCTCTGGATGGGAATGTATGTAGGAGCAAGGTTGTGATTTTTGGACAAATGCTTGTGTATGTGGGGTGTAGGCATGTTGTGATGGGGTTGGTAAAGATGTGATGTGAATGTATGGATGATGAATTTGCGACATTTTAACATCTTCTCTTGTCTTGCACTGTAGGTGCTTTTGTAGGACGGAGATAGCGAGTCCAACGACCCCAATTTTGAAAGAATACCTCCTGTGCGCAAGCGCCAAACTTGACAATACAACAGCAACCATCGTTACCATTGTGAACGGTTGGCGAGATTCCCGTGGTCTAAAGGTGTTGTGGAGGCTTGTATACACTTCGTAAGGGGCACAATATGTTCCGCAATTAATGGACGGTCAAAGCTTGTTGTGGTAGAGACGGATAGCCTCATCAAGCATGAGGGGCATGGCAAGGTAGGTTTAGTTCTAGGATTTTTTCCCAAGTGATTTTTCATTTCTCCCAAGTAAATTTTCACACTTCTAATGGTGTTCTTCATGGGTCAAGAAGGACAAGGTGTCGAAGGGAGTAAAAAAGGCGACTCTTTCCTTGCAAGGGAGTGCCGTCATAAAAAGGACTTGCTTCTATATGCGAAGCGGCAGCCCAAGACAATCCTTCAGCAGGTCAACTACATCAATGGGACCATGAAGCGAAAGAAAACAATGCAATTTGCGACCGTTTTCTAGAATCTTCAAAATGGGAGGCCAATGTTGGAGTTTGAGCAACATGAGGCTTTATTCAACTTTTTGAAGTGTCCCAGTGTACCTAGGATGTACTAGACTTATTTGTTTGGTTGGTGCATGACGGAGGCAATGTACGATGTGGTGAGTGTGTGAAGACTTTCCTTTCTCTTTACGTTAATGAGTAGAATATATGAATGTGGCTGCCACTTGTGGTGATTGTATGTTTGTGGTGGTTGTATGCATGATGGGCTTGGATGTTTGTGAGGAAGAGTAGGGTCTGGGGTGGGAGGGCATGTTTGAGTGGGGTCAAGGGTAGTAGGATTGCGTGGGGTGGATCTTGTGGGGTAGGATGGATTGTGGATTGGCTGCTATTTTGCGGAGTGGGGCGAATTGGTGTCTTTCGGGGTTGCGTGTGGAATGGTGTTATCAATTGTGTTGTTTGTTGGTGTGGATTGCAGTGCATGGGCTGGAGTGTTGTGAGGTGGAAGAGCTAATTGCATGGGCAGCTAGTGTCTTTGTGCGAGTCTCGCACGTTGTTTTCAAATGTTGGTTTTTTAGGGTTTGTAGCTTAAACACCACATGTAGGCCAAAGTGGAGGATTTCAAGTTTGTGGCCCTCACTTGTGATGAAGTGACGGCGATTGACACCATGTCTTGGATGTCTATCCACAAATACGTCATGGACAATTGGCAACGCTTGCCTTTGTTGTTGAAGGTGCACAAGATCATTGATGGGGCAAAGGTTGATAATCTCGTTGCCGTGCTTGTAAATGTCTTGAATGAGCGTGGAGGCATGAAGAACCTGGACATCCAAAGGCAGTTGGTCAATTTTGGAGCTCGTCGTGCTGCCGTTTTTCAAGGTAAAATCATTGGGGTCTCTATCCAAATTGGTAGTGCACATGCTCTATTTGTGCAAAGCGTTCATTGCTTTGCGCATTGATGCAACCTTGCTTTCAAAACGTTGAGTCAATTGAGGATTATGGAGTCAATAGAGAGACTTCTTGCTACAACCTACCTCTACTTCACCAAGAGACCAAAGAGGGTTTAAGACTTTAAGGATTTGGCAGAGACAATGAAGTTGTGGGGGCTAAAATTGCTGCAAAATGTCCAAACAAGGTGGATTAGTTTGTTGGACTTGTTGGGACGCTTGCTTTCTCAGAATCGAGTTGTTTTAGCAAAGATGAACTACTAAAAGAGTTAGTCTTTAGAGACAGCTACCCAACTAACTGTCCTTTTTCCCTTTTTTTTGTAATATCAAATGGTGTTTGAATTAATGTGTTGCAGCTTGCAAGCTTCTATTGATTTCTTTTTTTATAATTGTGTTGTCTTTTGCAAACTTGTTTTGACGAGATGGTGGATCCTAGCATTTTTTTGGCGATGGTTGCTATAATTCCCCTGATTGAAACAAATGATGTTCTTGTTTCTTTTGCCCAAAAGCATAATATATTCATTTGATAGTTTGTGGCAGCTCTTGGCACATGTGAGGCGCAATTGTTCAAGTATTACATTGACTCGTCAACTGCATTCGCCATAGATGAATTTACTAACTTTTGAGCGTTGTTAGAGTCCACGCACTTTAACATCTACATGAGGTGGGACATTGTCTTGAACACACAAAGGGAGAGGCTAGTGTAGAAGGTCGACCGTCAAAAGATACTTGCTCTCTACAAGAAGAACACCATCAATTGCACAGCATTTCTAGCCACGGCAATTGACATCAAAGTGCAGTGGAAAGATATGCTTCATAACTTTTGTAATTTCTAATTACTTTATTACCATTTTTTCATGACTTATGAGTCGACTTGCGTGTGGGCTGAGATGCACATAAAGGCTGTTGCCTGTTGTCTACCTTAGCCAAAACCTTCGCATACGCTTCCGATCTATCGATACACTAAATGCCATGGGCATTGTATATTCACAGTACTGGGCACAGAAGGAGTGCCTAGATACATTCGGACTTTCTTAGTGCACTTGGAGGTCATCAAGCCCCAAGTGAGCCCAAATACTGGGCCATATTGGTTGTGTATGCTAAGACTAGTGACTTAATTGGAAGTATAGTAGTTAGTTAGTAGTTATGCGCGTAGTAGGAGGAAAAGAGTCGTGGAAACTCCATTGGTTAGAATCAGTGAGAAATCCGACCTTCTTAGAGCGATGAGTTGTTGGAAGGGACAAGGGCAAGGAACACATAAATAGATTTTGATGAGTAGCAATTGTATTGTTGGAGATCCGTTATTAAGGGGAAGTTAGCGTTAGGATGAGGGTAACATTATTGGAAAATATGGTGAGTAGGAGGGTTGAAGAAGAAAAGAAAAATTAAAGATGAAAAATAAAAAGAAAAGGGGGGAGAGGAAGCCAAAAGGAAAGGAAGAAAGAAGAGTAAAGGGAAAGGAAATGAGGAAAGGAAAAGATACAAAAAAGAGGATTAAAGAAAAAAGAAAAAGACAAGGGAAAGGGAGAAAAGAAAAGATCGTTTCCTTTCCTCGAGCTGGCGAAGGGGAACACTTTGGAGTTCAAAAGAGAATATGCCTTGGACCTTGCGATTACAGGGAATTGGCTCGGCGAAACTTGGTATTGTGAAGCGGCCGTTGAGGAGCTCGGTGGAGGGCTCGCGATGAGAGGAGGAATTCTAGTGAGAGTGCGAAAAAAGGCGGGAAGGTTAGTGGAGTGAGTTGATCAGAGCAAGTGGCGCGGTACAAGAAGAAGGAAAAGAGAGTGCTGGCAAGTTGGCGCACGGCGCAAGAAAACGGGAGAGCGATGCGGCGAGGCCGGTGCGATTGGGCTAAGTGAGGGGAGCTGCTTCGTTGGATGTGGGTTCGGAGGTAGGCAGCGGATGTGAGGAGTGCAGAAGGTGAGAGTGAGAGTGGGGTTGTGAGAGTGAAAGCGGGGTGGCATGAGTGTGCGCTGGGGGTCGTGAGATTGTGTCTGGGTTGTGCACATGAGCGTTGTGTGTTTGGAGGAGAGCTTTGTGGATGTAAGCACTGCGGCTGTGAGCGTTGTATGGCAAAGAGAGTGGGATTTGAGGGTGAGAGACGTCGCTACGCTTTGTAAGCGCGGGGTCTGTGTGTGTGAGTGAGAGGCTGTGCACAACGGAGTGCGAGAGAGCTCTGGACGACTCATGCAGACCTGTCCCGGTTGGGCGAGGTGGAATGTAGCAGCGCGAGGCAGTGGCATTGCGTCGCCATTGCTGGCGGTCCTTTGAAGCACTGGGCTCGAAGACCCCATGGTGTGGAAGCGAGGGGGATTGAGATTTTTGGAGGTCGATGCGGTGGTGCAGAGGTGCAGAACCCGGCGGTGAGGATTGAAGACGTGGAGGAATCGAAGGCGCCGCGGACGTGACCGCAATCTCTTGCGAGAGGAGAGCGTTGTCGGTTGAAAAACCCTAAACATGGCTCTAGCGGAGCAAGCTTGGTTTTTGAGGAGATAACTCAAGGGTGTTGGCGTGAATTGAAGAAGGAAGAAAGGAGAAGAGGTTCGTTTGTGCGGACTCCACCCTTCACAACTGCTCACTCTCTCGACTCCGTGCTGGAAGTAGGCTCTGGCGCAAATCGTGGTGGAAGGAGTTCCGGTTGGAGAGCAGTGGACGACATCGACAGACATGTCCCGGTTGGGGCGAGATCTCCTCTCCATTTATTCCCTTCTCCTGTGGTCGTGTCTGTTTGTGTTTGTGTTTGTGCCTGATTGTGTCTATTGCATACTGGAGCTGGATGTGTGCAGCCGATACGGCCTCAATGTGAAGGTCTCTTGGTGGCTAAAGGCTGCGGTGTGAACATGCAATTGTGGCGGAATGATGGTGTAGCTCAGTGTTTGTAAACAACCAAGCACTCACGCTGAGATCCAATCTCCATTCGCGAGATTTCGAATTGTGGTGTGCTCTCAAGTGGTGGTGTGCATGGTTGCAGGTTGTCCGTGCAACCATTATGCGTGTGGTGGAATGGGGTGACCACGGTTTTCGGAACATTGTGGAAGCGCTGCCAAAATAGGGAAGTATCAAAGCTGAAGACACTTAATTTCTACCTATTCGACCCCTAATTGTAGTGTGAACCTTGAGTGATGTTATGTAGTGCATTGTGCACGTGGATCACCTAATCATAATGGAAGTTTTACCTTAGGGTGCACCTTTGGTATAAGCCTTTGGTCTTGATGTGATGTGGATGCTTGTTGAATCTATGGGGGTTGGTTGTAACTTGGATGAGTAGTGTGTACACGGAAGCTATGTCATAGTGCGTAGATAAGTGACCACGAAGGTTGTGGTTAGGATATAACACTAACTGTAAAAGAGTAGGAGACAAAAGAAAAAGAAAAAAACACAAAAGGGAAAGATATAAAAAATATTAAGTGGGAAAAAAGAGAAATGGTTGTGGTGGTTGGCTGTAAGTTAATTATTTAAGTCAAATTATCTCATTAATAAAGTCAAATTAAGTCCGAGCCCATAAGTCCAAGCCAAATATGGTCCTAAGTGATATGATGTGATCCCAAACTCATTATCCGACTACATAACGCAATTAAGGGGTGGTGAATTTGTGGTTACACGCCACTTCTGTAAGACAAATGAGCTGAAGGGTGAAGGGGTTGTGAGGAAAAAGGTTGTCATGCCGCCATTGCTCATGGCTACGACCTTGACGCGGAGCACTCTTTCTTCAAGCTCTTCATGAAGCAACATCTTTCGACAAGCTTGTGAGGCCCTGTTTGATGTGAATCCGCTTACACGGATTTGGCATGTAGTGAAGACGAACGACGCGCTTTCCAACTTATATGAAGTTGGCGGAGATCGCACTAGTGATGGTGCTTGGCAACGTAGAGGACGAGCGCACGCTTAGTTCTTTGACTTTTTTCAAGTCCAAGCTTTGGAGTTTCCTCGATGCTCATCTCGGGGTAGTGGTGGGCATGTTTTCTTCGAAAATGTATGAGCTCCACAACTTCTCCTACGATGAGGCATTCGATTTGTGGTATAAGACCCCGGATCGGAGATGTTACGACACTGAAGATTAGGTTTTTTGGCTATCGTCATGTTTGCCTTTATTATTAATTGGAATTTATTGTCTTGCTCTTTCATATTGGATTTGTGGGCGTTGCAGTTGTTCTTATGTCATTGGATTTCATAGTTGAGCTTAGTGATTTATTGATACTACTATGGATTCGGGTTTAGATGTGGCAACCCCACCTCAAGGGCATCTTCAGCCCCCCTCTCAGTTGTTTTCCTAACTTTGTTTTATGTCATATTGGTAGCGCTAACTTCTATTTTGTTTTGTAGCCAAATCGTCCTACCACAATGTTTACAAGAATTGTCAACTGGAAGCCATATTTTTTATGTTATCACCTCCTCAACAATTTAAGGAATTTTTCTGGTGCTTGATTGGACTTTGTTTACACTCTTTAAAAGCCAAAATATTATCTAAGAATTCAAAAAAATCACCACTCTATTCAATATTATTTTGTTATAAGGTGCCAATTTGCTTCCTCTCATGTAAATTCGTGGCCACATGTTTTTCCACTCCCTAAACCCATCAAAGCCAAAATTGTCGGGGCTGCCCAACACAAGCAACCATTGTGGCTATCTGCCGTAGTCTAGTGGTTTGCAACTCTCAAAGTTAACCGAAATTGATTTTAAGCGAGCCCACTTAACCATATTATTTCCAGGGATTTTTATCGTATGTCAAACGCTCTAAATCTTAACAACACTTCACAATTAATACCTCAGCACATCCTGGAGAATGGCTTCCCCGGTACCTTAGTGACCGGTAACAAGTAATCACAAGTGTTTAGTTAAAACTCTGTTGAAGGTCAGAGTAGTTTTCCGGTAAGTTTTTACAGTGCCCGAAAAGTCACTGCCCTCCGTTCTCGCAGTCTAAAGGCCATAATATCCACAATCTAACTCTACACCTTGAAAGAGTTAAAAAAGTTGCAGCTAATTTCCCGGTCTTGACAATCTACCGGAAACTACTCCTAGTAATCCGGTCACGCAAGCCCACGTTCCAACTACAACCACACCCAATGAATCAAGCAAAGAAGATACAAGAATGACAACCGTCTAATGTTAAGCAACTCACATAAGCAAGACAACCTTTCACGGGGATTGTCGGAACTCATCCACTATAAGGATAGAAACCCCGAAACACTCCGAGCTCAGGCTTAGCCGGGATCTCTCCCGGTGTACCAAGAGGGGGGATATCACCCCTCCTTCCCACCAATCAAAACACTTCCCACTTAAGGGAGGCTATCATAAATAGCCGTGGGCTTCCCGGATCCCATCTGATAAAGCAACTCTTCCCGGTCCCACCGGTCAAGGATTTGGACTAGATCCCAGATCTTACTCCACCTATCTAAGTTGGATATCCTACACCCTCCGGAAGCCTCTACTCACATTCAATCACATAACATTCAACACGCTACAACCTTGCACATCCTAGCAAAGACTCACTAAGAGGACTCAACCCTCTCCACCTCTACTCACACAATCTCAACAAAGACTCTAGACACAAGCAAAGGAACAAAGAGAAGAGTACTTGTTACAAGAGCCTAAGGCTTCTTAAGTACACAAAAACTACTAGCTACTCTCCAAAACTAGATCCCCAAAAGGTGGAAATGGCATCTATAAAGTGCACAAAAGTCAATAGCTACCCTCCAGAACTAAATCCACAAAATGACAAAATGGCATCTAGATCCTAAAATCAAAGATAGGCTAGTCACCGGCGGATTACCGGTAGACCGGTAAACCGGAAGACTCCCGGTAGACTGGTAAACCGGAAGACTCCCGGTCTGAGACTGAGATAACGTTCCCTAACAAAAGTTAGTAGCCGGAGAAATCACTCAAGTGGTAGTGACCGGGTGCGCAATGGAGCCCCATTGACATCACTACTCTCATCCTAGTGATAAATATCTAGCAACTTTAACAACATTCCATCAACCGATAGGATAAATGAACAACTACACATAACATATAACAAAGGTTCAACTGGGGGACCCATTCGGAAGAGTGGAATTATCTCTCGGTAGATCTATGGAAAGATTGATTGGAAGATTGAGTTTAAAAATTCAACCACCTTCTTCAAAGTATTCTCCTTTCAAAATCCCTTCCCACTTGTTCGGGTCAATCTTGGAAAGCATCCGTGTTACCAGTGGAGCCATGTTGTCCAGGATGGACTTACTCCCGGATGTGCCTTGTATTTATACCAATCTCACTATCAACTTATTACAAACTCCGGTCCGGCCCGGAAAACATAAGTATACCGGACAACCGGTGTACCTTCTCCGGAAAACTTTACTAGACTAACGTGGATGTAGATATCGCACGTATCTAGTAACACGACAAATAAAACAACATCACAATTGACCACTTTGAAGAGGTGACTTGGGAAACAAGAAGTTGGAAGAAGGTTTCCCGGCTGATCGGGAAGACCGGAAAAAAGATAGAAATACTAGACAAGGCCTAAAGATGAGGGGAGAATGGAAAAAACATAGTAGAGGACTTTTGCCACAAGGCCGGGACAACGGAAAAGAAACAATGGGATATAAAGGTAGACTCGCAAGTGCAAGAAATCAATACCTAGGACAAACAAGGTCTAGATAGAGTCTACCGGTAGACTTTTTTCTAGACCGGAGAGGGTGTAACCGGAGGTCACCCCAGTAAAAAAAACATAACAAACAAGAAAGTTAGCACAAACAAAAAAAATCCAATATTTGGCAGGAATCACCTTTTCCACAACTTCTTGCCATCTCCTTGTTGCACCCGCAACCTCCTTCAAATCATGGTCTTGTCTCTTGAATCTTCTCACCGCGGCCGTGAACCTTCTTGCACCACCTCCACGACTAGGAATCTCCACCACCGTTGTCAAAAAGCCTCGTCCAACACCAAACCCTAGGTTTAACGCTTCAAACCCTAGGTGCCACCAACTCCTCCAAAACTCTAGCTTCCGCACACCTACTACACTACCTTTAACACCCTTGAAATCTTCTTGATAAACCTCTTTCAACCACCTTGAAATCTTCTTGAAAAGCCTCCTTCTCCAACTTCTTTCTTCTTCCATTTCTTCTTGTTCTACTACTTGTTGCTTCAAAACCCCAACTCCTTAGAAGAACCAAATCTCCTTGAAAAAGAGAGATGATAATAAGAAAAACTAGAGAGGGAGAAATAGGGAAAAATTTGAGTAGGAGGGAGAGAGGAGCTGGAGAGAGAGAGGGAGAGAGGAGCTGGAGAGAGAGAGGAAGAGGGGTCGGGGGAGAGAGGGGAAAAATTTCTGGAGGGGGAGAGAGGTCGAACTGGGTTGTGGGAGGGGGGTCGGTTGGACTGTGTTGGGTGGGCTGTTGCCCATGTAATACTCGGGTACCCAGCTATCAGCACATACCTGGGTTCATATCCGGATGTGGGATTTTTTTTAATTTAATTTTAATTTTTTAATTTTTTTATAAAAAAATCTGGTTTATTTTATTTTATTTTGTTTTATTGTCTTTTTTTCCTCTTATCAAATGAAGTGCTCATAAATGGGGACTTAAACTTCTACAACAATAACGCAAAACCTAAACAACTACTACTAACACTACTAAGTATACTATCTAGTTGATGAAGACTTTGACTAGTTAGTTTAGTCTTTAACCCCTAAAGGACCAGAGTCTCCTTCGGGGGGATTCCTTGATTTTTGGGCAGGTTCCTAAAATTCGGAAAAAAATCAATTTATTCTGAAATTTTTATTCTAGATTTCCTTTGATAAGAGCTTCGTGGACATATTTTTATTTTATTTATTGGATTTGTGGTTTGAAAGTTAGTACCACTTATAGTTTTTGAGGGAAATTGTCAAGGAACTTTAGGGGTTAAGTGGTGATTTGGACTTTTGTTCCGGAGATCCTTCCCGGGCATTCTTTCTAGGTCTTTCGGGGTAAGACGTTGGTAATTTTAAGGCCTGATTTTATCACCACTATAACACTAATTAACTAGTTAAGCATTCATCAACTTTCACTAATTAATATACAACTTACTTTTACGTAATACTAACTACTTTTCCCGTTATCTAAGACTAAAATCACAATTTAACTAATTTTTTTTGGTAGGGGCAACCAAGTGGGAGTTTCAGAATCCCATACTATCCCACCAATTTTTTTTAAAAAAACCCAGATTTCCTTCCATCATCTATGGGTGTTTTTTATGCAATCACCTTTTTGCTATGAATTTCAGTCATAATCACTTGACTTTTCCTCCCTTTCTTTGCCATCAAAATGAAAGCTGGAGTTACAAGGGAGTGGTACTCTATCATAGTGCCATAGTAAATGACATTTATTAGTTGTAAATTGTAGAAAGCCAAAATTTTGTGAGCCCATTTTTTAATGATTTTGAGCCCAATTTGATATCCATTACCTTGTGCATCTTTGTATAACAAAATACTTGATTAAAAAAAGTACAAAGGCATTTGAACTTTATTTTACAAACCAAAAATTGCCTATCTTCCTCCTTAAAACCACAATCCATAAAATGTTATAGAGATTGAGGATAAGGGGGGAGAGGTAGGCAAGTGCCTATTCATTCCTTCTTCTCCTTTATATAACAAAACAGTGAAAAGGGGAATGCAGTTAGAGTTGCATTTAAAATAGTGACAAATTTTGCATGTTAGGTACTGTAAAAATAAGTTCACTCTGCCTTAGGACATGGACCGCGACAACATCATCCATGCAACAAGCGAGGTAAGTTCCAACAAAGTTATTGTATTTCAACTACTTAATTCGTTTACTTAGATGTATTTGTAATGTTGTTTCTCACGGTGCATTTATTGCTAATTGTAGTTTCTCTATGCTTCACTCAAACGTGTATTTGGGCGTATTTGGAATATGGAATAAAATTGTATACATGTACTTGTATTGAAAATTTGAATAAGGTAAACGCCCCCACAACCAATAAAGCAATGTGCATATATGGAGAGTACAAATAATAATACACTTATTGTTCAGTAATATCCAATAGAATTACAACTCCAACCCAAGCGATTTCATATTTCTCCAATAAAAAGTAAATTACTATGAATTTCCAAAATGTGTTGCCATAAATAACTAGTGGCCGCCAATAGGTATCCAAAAGCGGATACGTGTATGATTATCCCACACGATAATCGTACATGTATCCACCCACATACTTGCACCCGTAAGCGGATATCACATGCAGTAACCCCGTGTGTAGGTGCAAGTGGAATGTACATGTACACGATAATCTTGAGTGGGATGTCTTTGCACATGCGATGAAACTTCACCTGGTCTTCTTCAACCTGAAGTGTTGCCAGAGCTGAACTGGATGCATTTGCCTGCCAGACACGAGCCATGACTACTCTGTACCAACTTCCACTTGCACCCGCACAGAACTCTCATCGTGATTATGGCCCATAATGGATGCCGTCAACGGAACAGACAAATTACAGAGGTTCTGCCTTGACAATCCTCTACGACGCTACGGGAAGTGTTGATATTCATCATCAGTTACAACTATTATTGAACCACACCATTTTTGCTGTCTCACCAGAGGACATATGTGACAACATATGTGACGGTGACACTCATCTTTGGCGTTTGCTTAGGATTATTACCCTTTGGTTATCTGGAATGATATGGTTGTTTGGACTCAGTCCAAAACAGAGAATGTTATGTGGGAGGTCATCATAGACTATGGTACATTTGCGTGGCAATCTATCCTCTTGAAGGTCAAAGATCCAAACGCTAGGCTTCTCAATGAGTTTTATTCTTAGTGGACTTCTGAAGTGGTATCTTGTTCTAGAGATGGTCTTTACCCTTTACCGCACAGGGATGTTTCTGGAAAAACCGAGATTTCTGCTGATTTTTTTTCTTTGAACTGGATTTGATGGAAATACAATGTGTAATAGTATTATCTAACCTTACAAAATTTGACTTAACCCATGACCTAAACTTTGGAGAAATTTTGCACAACATCCGACGGTTGATGGAATAGGTTATAGTGTTTAAAGTTAACGTACATTGGTAGTGAAAACTGTGGAATTTGGAGGGAGTACTACTTTAACCATTAATAGATTCTTGCAAGAATTTTTTTACTTTGAATTAGAACGGTTCACATGTGCACTAGGTTGATAGCTTTGCATTGACATATCATATGTGAAGAAAATATTAATACACAATTATTGGTGATTTTTTTGTTTTTTCTACTTGATTGTGTACAAAAATGTTCCAACCTTATATGAGTCAAAACGGAAGTTTTGTATGTGAGGAGAGAGATCAAGAATCACAAAAAAATGAAGAAGGTCTTAAAGACGAAGTTCAATCAAAATTTAAGACCAAAATCAATGTGCATGTGTGTGAAATACAACATAGTATGTGGCATGGTATTCACTGTATTTTAGTGTATTTGGTGTATTTTGTGTTGGATTCCTAGCTTGTCCAAGAGTTCCATATATCCAAATCATGATGTGATTGCTGGAGAGTGTTCATGTAATGTGTGTGCAAATCTGAACCTCGTATCTCAAAGCCTAGTTCCTCATGGATTTCATGCAAATTGAGTTTTAGCACCTCCGGAGTCCCATTTCGGGCTTCCTAGGCGCTAGAGGTTATGATCTTCCAGGAGCAAGACTTTAGGTAGTTTCTTCCTTCTCCAACCTCGGTAGGCTGTATTTTTTCATGTGCGATGAATCCATGGTTCCAAAAAGAAGATTAAAAAACATTGTTGTTCACATAAAGACAAGAAGCCATGACCAAGAGCCAAGACCAAGGAGAATGGATTAATTCCATGGTCACACTTCATGGTCACACTTCCATGGTCACACTTTAGAAAAATATAATTTTTAAAGCCCTTGGGCCTCTCACTAAGTGTAAACCAAACTTGGACCGGGAGGATTGACCATGTACTAAAAAGTGGGCGTGCTGATTTTTTTAATGAATGCCTAAAAAGGGCAGCTTTGCCTTAAAAAAATGAAGAAAATAAAACAAGTCACAACGACAAAATACAGTAAGAATCAAGGCACACAAGACAAATGAGGTAATGATACAAGGAAAGCGATGACCTTTTCTACTTCGAGTTCAAAGTGTAATGGTATGAGGTAATAAAGGGTGGCCGCCATTGTATCTACAGTAACGTTGGGGCCCCTCAATTTTTTTTAATACATAACAAAAATAATAAAACGGCATTTCGGGCCCATGGTCTCCTCGTTCAGCAATGAGAGAACCCTTTTTGCCTCTCTTGCCGCAAAATCCGGGGGACCCTTCAACATTATCCACTAGACCTATTTCTAGGCCTTTTCAGGACCTCAACTCCTGTGGTCACTTTTCTTTTTTTCTCATAGTGTAAACCCCAATCATCCCAGGACGAGTTGATGGAGCCAATCACAGATTTTAGAGGCGCATGGGACAAGTTCTTGGTCTGTAGTGTAAACCGCCCCTAAATAGCCAAACATTCTAGAGAAGGTGGATAAAACATCGTAGTTATAAGAACACTGTTTACGCATGGATAGAACAATGTTTTATTTGCTGACAAAAAAGAAATCTCTCTTGCCACTCTAACTATTTCAAAAATTCAGAATAATATGAATTTAATCACTGTTCATGTGTTAGAAGATTATTTGATATTTTTTTTAATTTGGTGTGGGGGGGGGGTTGGAATGCTGGACTGCAACAGAAGAGCCACTACTAATCAGTGGGAGGAAATTTATGCAGGTCTGAGCAGTGGTTACTCATTACTGTACCTCTCTTGAATGGCTGCACTTCTTCTCTTGTATCCATGGTTATGATACTCCATCCTCCACTTGCCAGTTGGAAAGCACCACCCACATTGTCAAATTTCAATCTCCATTGCTGTCACCATTAAGGCCTATTCAGTACTTTTGCATCTATCAAGGGCGCGGTTTACACTACGGACCAACAACTCGTCCGATGACCCTCTAAAATCTGTGATTGGCTCCATCAACTTGTCCCGGGATGACTTGGGTTCACACTAGGAGGAAAAAAGAATAGTGACCAAAGGAGTGAGGTCCTCAAAAGGCCTAGAAATAGGCCTAATGGATAATGTTGAGGGGTCCCCCGGATTTTGCGGTGAGAGAGGCTAAAAGGATTCTCTCATTGCTGAAACAAGGAGACCATGGGCCTGAAATGCCGTTTTATTATTTTTAAATTGATTTTAAAAAAAAAAAATTGGTTGGTTTTTTGGAGGGGGCCCAACGTTATTGTAGATACAATGGCGGCCCACCCTTTTTGGCTTTTTGGCTTGTTTTATTTTCTTTGTTATTTTAGGCAGTAGTGCCCTTTTCAGGCATTCATTAAAAAAATCAGCACGCCCACTAATTTGTACATGGTCATTCCTCCCGGTCCAAGTTTGGTTTACACTTAGTGAGAGGCCTAAGAGCCTTAAAAATGACATTTTTATGAAGTGTGACCATGAAGTGTGACCATGGAATTAATCCATTTTCCTTGGTCACGGCTCTTGGTCTGTATTGTAAACTACCCCTCATTGAACAAAATGATATTCAATAAATTATAGTTACCAACTCATGTATTCATAATCACCTTACATTCTTTTGATTAAAAAAAAAGAAACTAATTGGGATTTGTTCTCTGATAGTAATGATCATTATGATTCCAAATAGGATCAATCCTCTCTATGAAGGAGGATACAAACATTATCTTTCTCAATGATAATAACGTGGAAGATTATTATTTTCATGTGGGACCTCTAGTGCCTATGTCTAACTCCTTAGTTCCTAATCAAGCTACCACGTGCTTGATTATGGATGAAAATGATGGCAAGTGATTGGTGAATGATATGAGTTTAAAAGTGAAGTACTTTGCCAACCATTGTAGGGACCTACAAGGATCTACTTCAATAATTCGTAAAAAAATCACATTAAATAATTTTTCAAATTAGAAAATGGTTTTGAGCATCACACTCCGGATTCTAGGTGTGGATACTTTTTTTGATTTTTAGATTGAACCCTCAAGGCCTAACGACCATATATTGGTCATTTGGGCACAATAACGTTAATAGTAGGCGCTACAGGGCCACCTTCGTAGAAAATTTCAAGTGCAACTTCGTGGCGGAGCAAGATAAGCATCTACCGGGATTGGCGCCAGGACACTCGTCGCAACCACTAGGGAACTACAATGATTTCCATGAAGTGTGGTCACAGTAAAATGTACCCACTTTGTCGGTATTGTCATGCATAATCTATTATGCTCGTAGATATTCAGAGGCCTCGTGAGCTCACGACTAAATAAGTTAACCCTTAAACATCAATCGGGAACCATATATACAGGGACGTATTTTACTCTCTTGAATACAGAAAAAAGTACTAAAGTTCAGCAAGACTTACACCTTCAGATTGAAAATCCTTCAACTAACACCTTTCATTAGGAGGTCATTTCAATAGCTCAACCTTATCATGTTCAAATACGACACTATTCATGTGGAATACTGTGGCCACCAGTGGCACCTTATGACATTGAAACTAACGGGAATGGTGTCCTCTACACCCACAATGAAAGCCCTCATTGATGACCCCTGCCACTGCCCACGTCTGATGAGAAACATAACAGCTCCTATGAGTGTAAGAGCGGTATTAAATGGCCAAAACCAGCAAAGCAGGCGAATTATAGTATGTGTGAGCGCCTCACTTCTCCAGAATCCATCTCCAAGCTGCTGTTCATCTCCTGCTCTCCATTCTCTCTACGGTAATTCCTCACTATCCATGTCTTGCACTTCTCTTTATCGACTGAAGTTGGATGGCATCATTTGGAGACAGGTTCTGTAACAGACATGAAGTGCAGCCTTGTCAACACATTTCTTCTTCTAGTTAACGCTCTGGAATGTGTCTGCATTGATGTGAAAATCCAGCAAAAAATAGTCGGTGATGTGATAGAGATGGAACGTCTGTCTTGTCGTGAGTAATGAAGCCGAGTGGAGATCTTGGGAGTTTGAATCTCAGGTTATACTAGATATTCAGGGATTTCTGAACTCCCGAAACTAGGGGAGCATCTGCCAGTATGATAGAGATATCCACAAAGTGGGTGTGAGATTGGTTGCTTGGAGTTTGCTTCATCTCACATACACCATAAGGGTGTTCCTGCTTTTGAGAGTTGAGTTGATGTTCACCGTGAGTTTGAAGGCAGTATTGATCCAGCTCCTGCTCTTTCTGGATATCTCGAACCAAAAACTCTGATTGGGATGGAACTGTCATGTCAAGATTCATATCCATATGTGTCGTCCTTGCGTGATTGAAGCCGAGCTCTTGAATGTAAGGTTGCACGGTAACTGGCCAGGTCATGGAGACCAGAGTCTGCCGTTGAAACACTGGTGGTACGAAGCCGAAGTTACCATTAATGTAGGCCCTGGAGGAGTGCTGTATTATCCGTATGACATACTTCAATCAATATCGTGTTTGCAGGACGCATGATTAGTGGTAAATATCTGTGAGACTGATGTTCGAAGTACCAACTTTGTCGACCTCCAGCTCTCTAGAGTCTGCGAATTAGTTTCTGTCAGATGTCTCGCTGTGTTCTCACTTCAGGGTATGAAACTTTTCCCTGGTTATGTCTCTTGGTGAGGCTTGAGAACCAGACTGAAACTATTTACCTGCTTTCAAAGTTGCAGCTCTCAACGACTGTTGTCTGGTTCTACTGCTGCTCTGTTATGGTTGCTATTGTTGTATGTCCAGCTTTGCACTCAATATTCACTCAACTGTGTCGCTTTTCACTTAACATACGGAAAAGGTTACTACCCTGTTTGCACTTACAGGTTTGCTGCTTGTAATTGTCTGTTGCAGAGGTAGCAAACCTGTACTAGCTTCTCACCCAAACTGTGTCGATTTTTCACTCACTTAAAAATACAACACGGGTTACATTTTATGTCCTCACTCGCCCTGTCAGTGTTTGCTACTAGTGATTTCTGTATTGTGGAGTTGGCTCACAGTGCCGCTTTGTCACTCACTAGGATATGGTTACATTTTTCATGTCCCGACTCAGCCTGTTTGCAAATGTCTCATTTGCTATGGGTGAAAGAGTTGGCTTCTCATTCACTGTATTATCATCACAGTAAAGATCTCTCAGTTTTCCTCATGTCTGTTTGCACTCACGACTGATTTGCTACTACATGTGTGTGAGTGAGATTTTCACCCACCTTGTGATCTGTGTGGTGTAGGAGATGGAGGCACAATGGAGCTGGCTGGTGTGCATTCTGGTGCTGCTGCCATGTCAAGTAGCCATGGCACAGAAAGTACCGGCTGTGTTCATATTTGGGGACTCCCTGTCGGACCCGGGCAACAACAACTACATCAGCCCCACTCTGTCCAAGGCCAACACTCCCCCCAACGGCATGGACTTCCCTGGAGGCCCTATAGCCACCGGCAGATACACCAACGGCCGCACCACCGTGGACATCATTGGTATGCCAGGCTCATTTCCTTTCAAGACCACCAAAGCTGTTATAGTTGTGGATAGCCGCCTTGAATATCATGTAGTCTTGCTAAGGACCATAACGCCTAATCAAACACATTTACACACACATCTCTTGTTTTGACCTGAATTTTGGTGCCGTGTCTGTTGTGCTACTTTGCAGGGCAATTTGCAGGGTTCAAGGACTTCATTCCACCCTACTTGGCGCCTAATACTACTGGACCCTTGATTCTAAAGGGCGTCAGCTATGCGTCTGGAGCTGGAGGGATTCTCGACTCTTCTGGTTATATTTTGGTGAGAACATCAATTCCTGGACCGATATCTCAAATTCTAGATATTGGACGAACTTTTCATGACGAAGGACCCGTCTCCTATAAAATGCACTTGTGTCCAGCTCACTTTACACTTGAATGATGTGTATACAAGAGTGGAGTCCTCTAGTAATAAATATAGGGCTCTACAACATTATTTCATAGAAAAATCATAATAAATGAAAACCTCTATCTACATGATTTATTCGAAGGTAATCATTAAGTATGTTGCATGCATCTATCGTACTGAACAATGGCATGGTCTTTGTGTCGTGATTCAAGGTGGGGAGGCTATCAATGAACAAGCAGCTGGAGTACTTCGCCAACACCAAGGCGCAGATCATTGGACTGGTAGGGGAGGCAGCTGGAATGGAGCTCATCCACAAAGCCCTGTTTTCAGTCAACATGGGCTCCAATGACTACGTGAATAACTACTACCAGCCTCTGTCTCCGATCCGCAACCTCACATCCACACAACTTGCCACTCTGTTGGTCACCACATACAAGGGTCAGCTCACGGTATGTGAACTAAGAAAGGATCATGAAAGCTAGAATTGTGTTATGTCCTGAGACGTGATGGGAGTTCTCTGTTTTGTTGTTGCAGACGTTGTATAACATGGGTGCAAGGAAGATGGTGGTGGCGGCAGTGGGTCCCTTGGGGTGCATTCCCTTCCAACTCGCCTTCCGGTTCGCCAAAAACGGTGAATGTAGCGAGAAGGTGAACGCTCAAGTGAGAGAGTTGAACGTTGGGCTGCTGGCCATGGTGAATCGGCTCAATGCTGAGCTGCCTGGCGCACAGTTCGTGTATGCTGATGCTTACAAGGGCGTCGCTGAGTTGGTTGCCAATCCAAGCATAGCTGGTAAGCAAAAAACTAATAACTACACAAGAAAAAAGAACTATGAAAAATAAAAAAAGGTTTTGTTATCTATAGTTTAAGGAAGTCTCAGTTCGGCTTGAGTTATTGTTTAGTAGTTTGTCAACTCATGGTCTATGGTACTAATAAAATCCCGCTTTTCATTGTAATATTGTTCGCTCTACTAAATAATTAGATGTAGAAGAGCTTGCTGGTCTTTTAATTCTAATCCTTTGAAAACTTAGAGACTTTAGCCATCTTTGGGAGGAAAGAAAGAGTTTACGTGAGATACTATGACTATTATCTCTCCTTTGAGCTGAATTTAGATACTCCCATTTGACTCCTAAAATCTAGACTTGATATGAGAGGATGTGGTAAAACAATTGTGAGTTTGGACTGTCCGGATTGAAAGATAATTGCAGTCAAAGTGGAAAAAATAAATTCTTGGTCCTTCAGGGGTTAAATTATTTTGAATGAGAAAAGGGAGGCATATTTTTTCAAAGTTTGGGTGACTGCACCAAGAGAATTTATGATTCTAATTGGTGCTAGCAATTGTTGTGCAGATTTGAAGATTGTGAACACGGGCTGTTGCGGTGCTCTTGGGCGTTACAAGGGAGTGATCCCATGCGTGCAAATCCTGAAAGCGTGCACAGACCGCTTCAGTTACCTGTTCTGGGACCCTTACCACCCCACCGAGAAGGCGAATGTGTGGTTGTCAACCCAGTTCTGGCAGAGCGCTCAGTACACGTACCCCATGACTGTCCAGCAGCTGGTTGAGTTGCAAATGTAGCCTCCAATTCATTTGTCTTTCAACACCAGCAACACAAAGCATCGCCACTTCTGTAACTTCCTGGCATGCATCTTAGTTTCACACAAGCTCTATTAATTGTAAGCTCTCGATCCCAATGGTCAATATTCAAATTCTTACCGCTTACATGCAAACTGTCTAAGAAGGTGAGAATGACAAAACACTGTCCGTAACGACCAGAGCGTTCATAGCTGATAGTACCTACACAATCATACACCAGTCAAATTGGTTATTGTAGAACGAAGGTTGCTCGCATTCTTCAGATATTCTGTTTACATGTAGAAGTGATGTGTTACGTACAGTGATTGGCAGCTATTTCGAGCCATCTGCTCCGAATGAACGTTCCTTTCTTAAAAGGTTTGTTACGATCATGCCCACATCTAAATAAGAGTGGAAGATCATTTCCAAGCATTGGAGTCCGTCTAGTACTTTTACACCCCTCCGTAGCCAAGGATAACTTGCACCTAAGAATCAGGCACTTGGAGTCGGGACCTCCAATTCGTCCTTGTGATCGCCAAACTTCTCAAACATTGCCATAACATCAGGCAATTCCACGTCTTCAACAGTTGGTGGCTGCCACTTGGGTTTCTGCCACATCGTCAAAAACCTCAGAATCTACTACAGAAAAACCAACACTACAATACGAACCCAATACTTCGTTACACAGCGATTCGCAAATAGGACATACAGTAAATGTGGCAACTTAACAAAGAGGTTACAAAAGAGAGTAAATCAAATAGAACAGCATCTAAGATACAATGAGGCTACGCAGAATGAAGGTTTCTCATGCTTACCTGATCTTTGTCAACCAGCACTGCCCTTACGCCCTCTACAAAATCCGGCCTTGTTGATGCCCGTACACCAAGCCTGAATTCCGTTTTCATAACTCCTTCAATCTGGAAAATCAGAAACCCGTTCTACATAACTCAGCCACAATTACAAGATGTACAAAACGACCAATATCAACAAGGAAAGAGCATTGAACAGTTCTAGTGTGTGGGATATATATAACTGTGGTCTGCATTACAAAGACCTAAGTGAGACACATCCCTCTAACCGGTTCCTAGAACAGGCGTAATCCTCAACAAGTCTACTCTATTAAAAGGCGAAAGCGAGAAGAATGTTCATGCCTAGGACCTCAACCTGAGAGATATCGTTTTCTGGCGAGTCTGCAGGGACAGCGTTCTCTGCTGCAAGAGCTACAGTTGCAAAATGAAGCTTGGTCAAACTGAGGCTGAAGGGAGCCCCTTTAGCAATTCCAGCCAATGCTCCCTTTGCCCACTCTGACACTGCATTCGGAACAACAAAAGATTTCAGTCATGCACCCAGAATCTCAGACAAACTTATAACCGTGCACCCTAAGTGAACATTGAAAATCGCCATTGACTGTGTTGACGTGCTCTACCAATCCGATCCTAGAGTGACTTGCCTGAGGAATCAGCAGAGTTTTCATGTTCTTTTAGGGCTTTGATGGTGTCCACCACCGAGAGATTCGCTGCAAAGCAGGCGGTAATGGCAGGCAAAAGAGCTTCAAGTGATGGATCTGATCCTGGAGTTGAATGATGAGCTGCCAGCACTTCCTCCACCGCCTCCCATGCATTATCTAACCTGCAAAACTAGCAACATAACAGTTAACATACAAATTCCATAATCAAACAGAAGCACAATAACCGACCTTACTCTTACCAACCATCAGGAAAGATCAACAGGAAGATATTCGGGCTAAACCGGTAGTGAGATATTCATACAAGCAACACACATTCTTCAGTAAGAGACCAACGCATCTTAATATTCACAAATTCACCAAAATGTCTCAAAGTTTTGGCCGACACATACGACCTGTGATTTCGGAGAGCTTCTTGTAAAGATGACAACTTGTCCGTGGGTACAAAGTGCGTACCCAAGCCAACATACAAAGCATCTGCTGGATTGGTGACCCTCGCCCCTGTCATTGCCATATATGCACCTACAAGATTTCACATGCAGTACCCTTAGTATGTTCTTTTAGGACTGTTCACATGCAGTACCCTTCAGGAATTTCACAAGTAGTACATTTTAGATGGCGTACAAGTGACCACAAACACAAGCATTGCATATTGACCGCATGACTTCATACACATTCGTGCTGAAAAAATGTCACTACTTGGAAGAGCACAGATACTAGATGATTAGGAAAACCCACCGATTGATCCTTTTCCTGGACTTCTTGCAGCAATATGTGCAAAACCAACATCAGGGAAGAGGCCAATTCCATTCTCCGGCATTGCCAGCATAGTTTTCTGCCACAAACCACCTTGGTTGGTTCTAATTCACAGCAATTTTCAAGGGGTTTTTGTTCCCTAATCAAAACCTAAAACAAACCATTCGATCTAGTATAGAAAAACAACAGAAACCCACTCATGGAGGAGACAATATCCTGGAAGTGTACCTCTGTTATCACGCGGAAGCGCCCATGACCAGAAAGACCGATTCCAAACCCCATGGTAACACCATCCATCAAAGAGATATATGGCTTTCTGTACCGCGCTATTTTACAAATCAGCTTGTATTCATTGCCGAATGCCTGCACCACATACCACAACATCAAGAACTGGTAGAAGATTCAGCTCTAACCACTGCAAATGCATCATCGGAGACCGCTTCTCCACATGTGATCCTTAATCCACAATTGTATCCGATTCATCACAGACCGTGGGCACAACAGATGTCTCCACATCTCCTTGCACCGCTGCTGCCACCCCTTTCACATCCATGCCTGCAATCAAGACAAACTCTGATTATTAAAACCCGCCTTCAATCCCATTGCATGAAAGTAGTTCTAGAGAGTGACTCTACCAAGGCTCCGTGTAATGCATCTTATCAAGCCCTATTACAAATGGCTAAACAATTAGAAGGTGTAAGAACAGCTCGGTTTTTCAAATCTATCCTTAGAAAATATCTAACCTGCGGAAAAGGCTCGTGAGGAGGAACTTTCAACCAGGACTGCCTTCACATTGTTATCCTCCTCCCACTCATCCAGATACTCCTTGTAGAGCGCCGTCATATCTGCTCAAAACATAGCCACACCGGAAAGAAGCTCAGCACTCAAACCCTAAACTGCAAAAGTAGAAATCTACTCAAACCATTCGCGCCTCCGATCATCCCACACAGGTCTCAATTACTCTCCAACTAACCATACCCAATTGCGCATTCATAAAATTTTCTAGAGAATTTGAACTCACCGGCATTCATGGCATTGAGGGCCTTGGGGCGGTCCAAGGTGATGACGGCAAGGCCATTGGGAAGCACGCACCCCTTCACCCAGTCCTCCACTGTGCCCGCCATGTCTTCGATCCTCCAAGAGCTTCAAAACTTCACCTCTCCCAAACAGCATGCACGTGTATAATACTATCAACTACGTCAAGATACAAGGAATCACAATCACACACAACTATTACTTGGAGAATCACAAGTTTCACCAAATACTCACAGAATTTGCAACCTTCAATCTGCAACCTGTAACTTATTTGATGAAGCAGAGAACCAATTTGACAGAGCTCCAGAAATTAGCACTCAAAACCGTCACTGTGCCTCGGGAATATATAATGTAATATAGGGGTACAGCTGGTTGACTGATATCTAGGTACGTAGTAGGCTAGTTTCGGATTTGAGGACATTGGTTGGCAGGCTTTAGAGGTAAACACTTGGTGGAAGGAGGGTCTTTGATGAGCTGAGGGGGGGTAAATCTGTTACCCACTGGACGTGTTATCTACTGTTTCTCTAGATTTAGATCCTGGGATATGGGTGTTGGCTGATGGTTTTGGGTGAGCGTCCGATTTGGAGTGCGGGTCCATGAGTGTGAGCTTTGTGGACTGGAGTGGTTTTTCGAGCTATGGCGTAGTTTTTCTAAGATATTCAACCCCTGTGGCAATTCTGTGTGTTGAGGAGCACAAGAATATTCTCCACCCCCATCGCTGAGAATTAGGGAAGAACCTGTTCAAATGTACATATATTCCATCTCCAATCATATGATCTTAACCCCTACTGGCCTGTGACAATTTCACACCAAAAACCCTTCAAAATTGTTGATTCTAGTGCAATGAGTAAGGGTGGACACAAAACCTTATACTTATAGTTTTATTGTAGGATCTCAATAAAGATTTTCTAAGTAAGATATTCACTAGATTTTAAACACTTTGACCGCATGGATTGAAAGATTATAGTGTTTGAAGTCAATATAATGGTTCATTTTCTTCTTTGTGTTTAGTAGATCAGCAGACTTTGATTTCACTTGGTGTCAAATTTTTGCACTATACAAGGTCCAAATTCATTACCATTGTGTTGAGCATGATGTAAGTTCCCAACACACCAATTTTTAGAGGTAAAAAAGGGGTGTAGCATATTCAAGACAAGTGTGCAAGGAGTGGAGGTTCAAAAATTCACGTTTTATTTTTTTGTGAACTTAACATGTTTTAGAATGATAATCCAAACCGACAATAAGAAGGTTTTCACCACATATTGTTGGTGAAAAAATAAAAAGTGAAAAATATGAAGATCTCTAGGTTTTATGTAGAAAAGAAGAAGTTTTTTTCCCCGCTTGCCTAAAATGTGCAAAAATGTTTGACTTGAGATTAAAAAATATATATTTACGCTAAAGACAAGATTTTTTTCTTAACATCTTCAAAGATAGTAATATTCTCTGTACCTACAAAAATCTCAATGTTGATAGAAACTTCTAGAAATTTTTTGGAGCTGCCTAGAGTTCCCATTTCTAACTTTGAGTGGTACTAACTTTCAAACCATGAATTCAAAAAAAAAAAAAAAACACCTCCACAAAGCTCTCTTTAGGTACACTTAGTACAAAAAATCAATTTGAAATGGTTTTTAAAAAAAAATTTAGGAACCTACCCAAAATCAAAATCGTCTCCCAAGGGACACTTGGTCCTTTAGGGGTTAATGTGGACTAATGAAAAATTATGTACAATAGGGTGACATTCAAATTGGCCGTTTAGTAGTTCCAGGGATAGTGTCCTACACTGCTGCCAACTTTGACACCCTCCCCAAAGCTGAGAAATTGTTATTTTACCATGAAAATTTGGGGAAAGCATCATATTTATGTTGAAAACATGCATACCAAATTTCAAGTCCAGGAGACTTATACAAAAAAACTTGTGCAAGATCTACCAACATGGGATAGTTGTGAGAAAAGTGTCACAGCTGCCAACTTTGACACCTCCCAAGAATTGAGGAAATTTTTTTTGCCCATTAAATTTTTGGAGCAAAAACACTTTTATGTTGTTTGCATGTGTGGAAAATTTCAAGTCCAAAAGACCCATACAAAAAATAATATTCCAAATCCACCAACATGTGTAGTTTTGAGAAACAAAGGGGAAAACCATTTTACTACTTCCAACTTTGACGCCCTCCTTAGGATTGAGTTTTTGTTGATACATAGTGAAATTTTTGGCACAAGATCATCTCTACGCTGGTAACATGTGGGATAAATTTCAAAGCCAAAAGACATACATAAAAAAAGTTATACCATATCTATAACATGTGTAACTATGATAAACAATTTGAAGGTCATATTGAAAATGTCAAAATATCTTTGACACCTCATGCTTTTTCATTGAACTCAATCATGTGAGTAAGCCACCAAACATAAATGCTTCTCAAAAAGATTAATAACATCTAAATGAAGAAGTGAAGAGGTGTTCCATGCAGAAGAATCCACTTGGCCATAAAGTGTGCATTAGACACATGACAAATTTTTTCTTCTAAATATCTATTGAACACTATGTAAAGGTAATGGTGTGTGTGATTTGTGATAGACTGAATGTTAAGACAATCCTCAAAACAGAGAGTGTTGTATTGTGGGATGCATGAATGTTGATTCACAATGGGCATACATGATGAGTGATTAAGAGCAAAACGATTTTTCATGTATGCATATGGGCTTGTGTTTTGGCGACCCTTCTCTCTCCTCTCTGCTCCAACGCCTTGGCTCCCTTCTCTCCCCCTTGCTCTGCTCCAGCCCTGTTCTCCTTCCTCTGCCAATTGTCACGTGTCAATCCTGCAACCCCCTTTGCTCTGCTCTAGCCCCTTGGCCCCCTTCTCTCCCCCTTGCTCTGCTCTAACCCCTACTCTACTGCTGTAGCTAGCATCACGCACTCTATAAGTTTATGATGGCAATTTCAGATGAAATTTGTGCTCGCATCATAGGTTTGAGTGAGGGAGGATTTACAGGAGTTCAAATTGCAGCTACTATTGGAGTTCCTATTAGAACAGTTACAAGGTTAGTAAAAACATTTAGAGAAGATGGAACCTACAAGCGCAAACCTTGCGGTGGAAGTCACGCTAAAAAGCTTAGTGATAGAGATGTTCGTAGTATTGTGCATTACTCAAAAATTCATCGTTGCTCTTCACTCCCGGAGATGACCAATGCATGTCCTATTCAAGTGTGTAGGCGTACTATTTAAAGGGTCTTACATAAAAATGACATTTTTAGTCGAATTGCAGTCAAAAAACCTTTTTTGACACCTCGTCACATGTCTCAACGATTAGCTTTTGCTCAGAAGTACCGTGGATGGAGTGCAAAAGAGTGGGAGCGTGTGGTTTGGACAGATGAATCTACTTTTGAAATTGGAAAAAATTCTCGACAAATTCATGTTTGGAGAAGTGCATACGAGCGTTATTCATCAAGTTGTCTAGCTCCTACTTTCAAAAGTGGAAGGACTTCTTTAATGATTTGGGGCGCATTTGCCAGAGGACAAAAGTCAGAACTTGTCTTTATGCCTAAAAGTCAACGTTCTGCTAAGGATTTTATAGAAGTGGTTTACGATGCCAAATTGGTTCATTTCATAGGTCAAATTCCACAAGGAGTGCTTATGGAAGATGGGGCACCCGTCCATAGGAGCAAAATATGTGAAGAATGGAGACAAAGCCACCTTTTCGAAAAGCTCAATTGGCCTACAAACTCTCCCGATCTCAATCCAATCGAGAACGTTTGGAGGATGTTAAAAGATGTTGTGCAACATGGCAAACAATGCCCTAGAAGCTTAGATGTGTTGAAGGTAGTTCTTGAAAGAGAGTGGAAGTTAGTCAATGGTACAAAGCTCCTTCAACTATGTCATTCTATGCCCTCTAGGTTACTAGCAGTGATTGACGCTAATGGAGGACATACACGTTGGTAGATATGGAATAACTTTTTTGTGTACATCTTTTGGCTTTGAAATTTATCTCATATGTTACCAGCGTAGAGATGATCTTGTGCCAAAAATTTCACTATGTATCAACAAAAACTCAATCCTAAGTAGGGCGTCAAAGTTGGAAGTAGTAAAATGGTTTTCCCCTTTGTTTCTCAAAACTACACATGTTGGTAGATTTGGAATATTATTTTTTGTATGGGTCTTTTGGACTTGAAATTTTCCACACATGCAAACAACATAAAAATGTTTTTGCTCCAAAATTTTAATGGGCAAAAAAAATTTCCTCAATTCTTGGGAGGGTGTCAAAGTTGGCAGCTGTGACACTTTTCTCACAACTATCCCATGTTGGTAGATCTTGCATAAGTTTTTTTGTATAAGTCTCCTGGACTTGAAATTTGGTATGCATGTTTTCAACATAAAGATGATGCTTTCCCCAAATTTTCATGGTAAAATAACAATTTCTCAGCTTTGGGGAGGGTGTCAAAGTTGGCAGCAGTATAGGACACTATCCCTGGAACTACTAAACGGCCAATTTGAATGTCACCCTATTGTACTATACAACAAATATGAAATTATTAGGCTTCCCTATGTGGAAAAAAATAGTAGATTTTAAGTTCACTTGGTTTCAACCTTTTCAAAGTTTTTTGCATGAGACAAGGTTCTAAATTGACAATATACAAACATTTTCATTTTTGTAAACTCAACTTGTTACAAATTCTAAATTTAAGTAGTACAACAAAGTTCATATAATTTATATTTTGAAGTCAATTCAAGCTTTCGCATGAAAAAAAAGGAGTAGTTTCTGTAGCTTGAGTGAAAGTGTAGGGAATTATTGACTTGCATGAAGATGAAAGTTTTGATAAGTTTAATTAAAATATGTGTTTTGGAAAACTATGAAATTATTTACCATAATTTTTATTTGGAGATTTGGTGAAAAAAATAGCCATTAAAAATTTAGAATTTTTCATTAAAACCTCGTCGCCTACACTGAAGCCCTAACCCACGATCCAGCCAACAGACACTCCCTCAGCGTTCAACAAGAACAACAAAAGCGTTTCGGCACCCAAAGCCGCCATCACCACGAGACTCGTACATTTAGACTTTTAAAGTCTACCATGTCATAGACATCAACGGGTTTGAGTACGGTAACGGGTTCTGATATCGTCCTCGATCACGCGAACGCAACCGTGAAGCCTCCAAGGAAAACCCTAATTCAACTCTCTCTCGAACTCTCCACAAACAAACCGCCATAGAACTCAAAACCAACTTTATCAACTCAATATAAACATATCAAAGTGGAAATCTACGAATGCGTAGATGGACGACGGATTTGAGCTCGGTGGCGGACTTGTGTTTTCTTCCTCGATCGCGCGAAAGCAAGCTTGAGCTGAAGGAACGCTCGCTCAATACCTTTGCGCTTTCACGTCAACCTTCGTCTCTTGGAGCTGGTGCCGGACAGGATACGACATGGCGACGGAGGTGAAGCTGTCGGAGACGAAGGACTTGACCAAGATCGAGCGCATAGGAGCGCACTCGCACATCCGGGGTTTAGGTCTCGATGACGCGTTCGAGGCGCGGGCTGTGTCGCAGGTATGGTGTTGGTTGAGATTGTGGTTGGTGACGGAGAGTCGTTAGGTTACCTGACGTGAAAGGTTTATATGCTCTCTTTCAGGGCATGGTCGGTCAGAAGGCTGCGAGGAGAGCAGCGGGGGTTATATTGCAGATGATCAAGGACGGGAAGATTGCGGGGCGGGCTGTGTTGTTGGCCGGGCAGCCGGGGACGGGGAAGACGGCCATTGCCATGGGGATGGCGAAGGCGCTCGGAGAGGAGACGCCGTTTGCGATGATGGCCGGGAGTGAGATTTTTTCTCTGGAGATGGGCAAGACGGAGGCGCTCACGCAGGTAGTACTGGAGTTGCGATATTCTGTGTTGGATAGAGTGTTTAAACCCTAAACCCTTGCGCTAGTGGAGAATGGCGTTCTTGCTCGGTATTAGTTTTGACATGAGTTTTGTCAAAAACAATTTTTTGTGCTTAAGTTTCGGTTAGACCGTAAGAATCAACGGGAACGCAGTTTAAGTTGCAAGAACGTTTCTGCAAGGATATTGCTTACGGTGTATTTGTCTGCAAGATTAGGATTATGAGATTTTTGATTAAGTAGGGTTCTGTTAGCTTTTATATTGATTTTGTTATGAATGGCAATGAGATTACGGACACGTCTTACTTAGTTTTTTTTTTCCGATTTCTGCTCGCAGGCTTTTCGAAAGGCTATTGGAGTTCGAATTAAGGAAGAGACGGAGCTTATCGAGGGAGAAGTTGTAGAGATTCAGATTGACCGTCCGGCCACGACGGGAGCAGCGTCGAAGACTGGGAAACTGACTCTAAAGACGACTGAGATGGAGACGGTGTATGATCTTGGCACTAAGATGATTGAAGCTCTAGGGAAGGAGAAAATAAGCAGTGGAGACGTTATTGCCATTGACAAGGCTTCAGGGAAGATCACCAAATTAGGTCGTTCCTTTGCGAGGTCACGTGATTATGACGCGATGGGACCTCAGACCAGGTTTGTGCAGTGTCCTGATGGGGAACTACAGAAGAGGAAGGAGGTTGTTCACGTTGTGACATTACATGAAATCGACGTTATCAATAGCCGGTAATCACCTTAAACTTTGATTGAGTGATATACATACCTTGCGTAATTTCTTGTGATTTTCAGTGCAATTTTTACCTATCTTGCATGATCTGTGCTCCTCCAATATTAGATACTAAGGGAGGCCCTGTAATGCTCTGAAAATGTTTAGGACCCAAGGTTTTCTTGCACTGTTCGCCGGGGACACTGGAGAGATTCGTTCCGAAGTTCGAGAACAGATAGACAGTAAGGTGGCGGAATGGAGGGAGGAAGGAAAAGCTGAAGTTGTACCTGGCGTTCTTTTCATTGACGAGGTGCACATGTTGGACATTGAATGCTTTTCATTCCTAAACCGGGCATTGGAGAATGAGATGGCACCCATTCTAGTTGTTGCCACGAACAGAGGCATCACTCGAATTCGAGGAACAAACTACAGGTCACCGCACGGAATCCCAATAGACCTTTTAGACAGGCTTCTAATTATTTCCACCGTCCCGTACACTGAAGATGAGCTGCGCCAGATTCTCGACATTCGGTGTCAGGAAGAAGATGTTGAGATGTCGGATGATGCGAAAGAGTTACTGACTAAAATTGCGTAAGTTTTTTACCACTTGAGAACGAACTCCATATGAATCTAAGTGTTCCAAATAAGCACTCTCGAGATAATTGCTTTAATAGACTGCTCCCTGTTTATTATTTTCTTGACGAAACTCTCTGCATTCGGTAGTTTTCTTCATGTGTCTTACCATGTATTTTTTTTCCTTACAGGAAGGAGACCTCCCTGCGTTATGCAATGTGTTTAATTACGGCTTCATCTCTTGCATGTCAAAGACGTAAGGGAAAGGAGGTTGAGATCGAAGACATAACCCGGGTCTACCAACTTTTTGTTGATGTCAAGCGCTCCACACAGTATCTCATGGACTATCAGGAGCAATTTATGTTTAATGACGTTCCTGTACAGGATGATGACGACGACGACGAAGCAACCATGGCGGAGGATTAACTCAAAGTTTTTAGACTTTTACAGGACGCCTATGGAAGATGCTATAAAGCTAGAAGAGCACCTCCCATTTTTCGGCCGTGGACAAGTGCACCTCAATGTTTGAATCTACATCGGGTGATGACGCAGTATGGTCTGGTGCAGCCTATGTGGCGCGGTCTCTGCGGCGGCCGTGAGAAATCAGGTTACCTGCTCAATATGGACAACTTGTTGTAGGCTGTCAGGGCTACGCAGACTTGATAGATTACCATGATGGGTGTAGAATCGGTAAAAGAAGAAATCGCGAGAGTGTGCATGTACTTTAGCATTTCTGCCTGTGAGGCAGGACCTGGTTTTGATCGTCAAGCATGTACATGATATTCCTCAGATCATATGAGCACATGGGCGTTGTGATGTTCATTGAGTATCCTAAAGTCTACATTACCGTTTCTAGAAATGGCAGTTACTTATTTCGGAGACTGGAGTTTCGTAGCGCGCAATTCGCATTGCATGAAGCCTTGCGCAGGCTGTCAGTTTTCTGGCAAATTGTTTCACAGGAACAGAAAACATCCCCGATCATTTGGCAGTTACCTAGACTCCTAGCCACTTTGGGTTAAAAATGAAAAAATACTATGTCAAATTATATATTTTTGATGAAAATAAATGAGTAATGGACTATAGGTTCGGGAGAACCAGGAGCTCATTTATTCTTAGGTTTCACTCAAAGCAGCAATAGCGAGGTTAACAAGGATTTATATTCACATTTAGGTTATATAGCTTTCATTGTTATTCCAAATAACATGAACCAAATTCAAATCAAATTAGAAATGAAAAATAAGATACAAAAATAAATATTTGTACGCCCGTTATAAGTAATGTATGTGAGTCTTTTCTACGTCTAGAATTTAACCTTAAAAAAACAACTTAGTTCCAAGCCTTTGGCTTCGTAACTTTCATTTTTGAATCATCCATTGTCGCAGGAAGGTAGTCGTTTTACCCACCTATGTGCACTCCAAACCTTGCACTTTGAAACTACTTCCTCATTTCCCAGCTCATGTGGTAAAGAATGGCATAAGACCCTAGATTCTTTTTGACCCCAAAAGGACAATTTGTACCTACGAATCAATTTTGGGCAGGTTCCAAAAATCCATTTTTGAAGGTAACTTCTTGAAATTTTTAGGGAGAATAGAAATATGGGTCATCTTTGCACGGTTCTTTCGGTAGCTGAGCAAGGTACTTTAGAGATGAATAGTGCTACTGTAGAGTTGACAATTGCACTTTTTTGAGATGGATAGTAGTGAAGGAAAGTTCTTGGCAACCTTCATTGTATTCACTTAAAAACTCATAGAAAATAAAGATTTTACTTTTTTTGAAAATTATATCTTTCTATTGTTAGAATAAGTCATGATAATTCTATGCACCATTCGGAATTTAGATCCAACAATTAATTCTCTATTTAAAAAATAAATTTGCTTTCCTAAGTAAAGGGCCACTTTCTATACCCCTAGTTGTGGGAGGTCCATTTTTCTTATGGTAAACACCTCCATTACTAGTGATTTTTGGCGTGCAATGGCACAACACAAGGTAGAATATAGATTCATTGAGTTTATGCAAGGTAGTAGTGGAGATATATGCCACCATCTTAAATCAAAGTACGTTGGCCCTGTTCAGGCACGGTATAATAAAACAACTTTGCAGTCTTCAAATGCATATATCTTTCAATCCGTACAGTCAAAGTTTACGAGATATTTAAGGTGTATTTTTGTAGTAGTTAGCTTGAAGATCCAACAGTTTAAAATAGTAGAACATTGTTTGAATAAGTCTAATGATATCTCATCTTAAAGTGGCAGTTCAGGGGTGGTTTTGGTGAAGCACAAGGCCCGGTCCTTTAGGGTTTAAGCTATGAATTTTGTTCTAAGGTTATCCCTTTCAATCGTTCTTGTGAGGTTTGAATCATAGAACAATTGCCGGCAACCTGAAATGACAGGACCAGCTGAAAACTAGAAACTGATCAAATGAGAAGTGCTGTCGTCAACTTTAAGTCCCAGAATCAATCCATTCCATGAGTCGTTGACCCTCGTGAAGCCCGGAAGATAAGAAAATGAGCAGCTCTCGTCAACGACAACCACCGAGCAGTGAAAAAATGCAGTGCGATTTAAACGCAATGTCGTCATCAATAAAGCTCTGTGCATAGCTTACAGAGGATACTAGTTCTGAACCAAATGACCGAAGTCGATCGGCCAATTCTAGACCTAACACCACAAGGAAGACAAGTGTGGGCAGGAATTCGAGCTACGTGCTGGCCGCTTCCCATCTTCTAGTTTCTCCTCGACTCTAGATCTGCAACGTAAGCTCAATTGGCAGTGAATGCACCGATTGTTCGAATTCCGAACATAGACAAGATTTCCTACTACCAAAGCTGCTACAGTTGCTGCTACGAGGTGCCGAGCACAGCTTTGATGATGCTGGATCCCGTGAGAAACGGAATGCCGTGCTGCACAGCCCACGCCCTCGCCGCAGCAGGCCGGAGAGCGCCGAAATCCTCCCCCACATTGCTCAACATCACACACCCCACCATAACCGGTGCCACACCTGCAGCTTTTGCCAGCGCCACGGAGAGCTCCGTGTGGCCCGTGCGAACACTCAACCCCTTGCCATTCTCCACACAGAGGAAAATGTGGCCCGGCGTGTGAAACTCCGCCCCCAGGAGCTCCGCAGCACGCGCGACATCGCCCCCGCCTCGCACCTCCTCGAAGAGCTCGGCCAGTCGCCTGCATGTGAAGCTGCGCTCCACGTCCGGGGCGCCCGTCTTGGTACGCCGGTGGTCCAGGGAGAGCCCGACCGAGCAGGAGCCCTGGCACATCTCCCCGCCTGCCTTGCCCATGTGCTGCAGCACGGGGAAGCTCCGGGTCACCTCGGGTCGGCCCAGGACATGACCGATGAAGGGGAGCCCGAATGCGGCGGCGACCTCATGTCCCACTGAGATGTAGAGCTCCCCGCCTGCCTGCGTGCGCAGGAAGCGCAAGGAGCCCGGCGACAGCGACGCGGCGGGGAAGAAGAGGTCCGTCTCGCCCTCGCGATCCTCCCCGTCCAGCACCGCCACGCACTTGCCCTGCCGCAGCGCCTCCAGCGCCGCGCCCCACTGCAACGAGTCCCCGTCCATGGACATACGCTGCAACGACAACTGACGCCGGTGGAAGTTGGAGACCACGTCACGGGGAATGGAGCCTGGCACTTATCCTCTGGGACGACGCATCAGATAACTATCAAAGCGTTGTGAGTTTGTTTGCAGACGGGGACCGGATGAATGGCTGTACTCCCGGGATGTTAGTCCAGCGGCATTCTAGATAACAATATGATGATCAGGTGGACATTTTGTTGCAGAGTTTGTGTGCAAGTGAGAACACACACATTTTGAAGATGGTGGTCGTGAGTCGACCATTCTCGGGGGATTAGGCAATGGCATGCGACTCTAGCACCAGGATGATACAGATTACATCAATCCACTGGAGGTGATTTCTCACCAAGTCCGGTCAATGGAATCCACTGGAGAAGATTCCTCACATATACTATGACAATATTTAATAGCTAATGACATTAGTAACCCCTAAAGGATTGTGACTAAGGTAACCAAAAGTAGGGTTGCAAGACATGTTGGAAGTCTCTAGAAAGTCTTGCAACCCTAGTTTGAACATGCTTAATCTTTTCATGTTTCCTTTCAAACTTATGAGAGTCTAACATACGCAATTTATTATCTCAAGGTCAATTGGAGGACATGGCCTAAGTATAGGGAGTGTCCCGCCGGCAAGGGCCTTCCGGATGGAACTCTTTCGGCATAATATCTAGAATGGATGGCGTTGCTTGGGTTGTTTGTCACAGGCATGCATTTTGCCTCACATGGGCCAACTTAATCACACCGCATTTTATGTCATGAAGCTACAAGGTTAGATGATTGATCACTACCAACACTCCGTATTTGAAACCGTTGATCCCCATGATGTCAATAGTTATGGTATGTCGGTCTAGGCAGACCAAAATTTTCAGCTAATTCTCTACCCGAGAGAAATTGTGTGGACAGGAAGTGTTTGTGACAAATATTGCCTGTGGAATCGTGCAAATCTCCCTGACAGAGGAATATTGCTCTGTGTTGGATGGCGGAATATTTTGGCCCGACACGTACATGCATAATTGTGCAATGTTTGCATGATGTGCTTGAATGGCGTTCGGAATATCTTCAACGTACCTCTTTAGAGCTTGTAAGGTGTATGTAGTGAGGATGAGACCAATTCTTCACAAACTTTTTTGTTCCCAATGTTCCTAGCCACGTCAGTATGTCTTTGTATCTGCAAACATCCATTTTGAAAAAAGTCTCTATGGTCATTGGCTCAATGTTGCCTTCCAACTCCAACCAACAAAGGACATTTCTCACGGCTTGACGAGATTGTATACAATATGACATATACTCCAACGTACTCCGCCTTGGTAAAACTTTGTCCACGTTTGTTGAATATATCCATTGACTCTGCTTCTCTGCATCATACGTTGCCACCTACATCAATTCTTTGTAGCCTTCATCCTTTAATCCTCTTAAAAACTTGAATCAATTCATGCTCATTTCTCTCTTCAGAGGTTTCGCACTCGGGTTTGTCTTCTTTACATCAACATATTTCTTCAAAGCCTTTTCTTTGTCCTTGTCTAGATGCAAGAGGCCCGTATCAAAGTCTTGTCCAATTTGGATGATATTGACAAATTCATCGAGTCTACTGGACATTGCATGTGTGCCGAGGAGACAATGAAACATTCCAAGATGTTCTTGACAATTACGCGCAGTTGATAGTCTTTGTTTGCGACATCGTAGTTAACCCGCTCAATAATATCATCATCCTTGCTATTGAGGAATCCTTCTTGTGGTACAATTGTTGTAGTCTACATCAATGGGTGCTCATATGTATTTCTACTACTTGGATGTCGATATCCAAACAAAGTGTCTTTTAGAGGCAAGGAAAATTGCTCCCGCCAATACAATGGAAGAGGTCTTCTCGAACCGGAGAGGGAGCCACTTTGATGCTTTCGGAGGAAGTACCTATCAAGGCTTGAGGGTGCCTCCAATCCTGCTCGTGCTTGTTTTTTAACACTGCAAGACAGATCTACCTTCCTTCAGATTGTTTCCCATAAAAATTGCACAAGCTTTCACAACTTTGTACTTCCTCTCACTTGACATTTTTACCGTTGTTGAACAACTTTTGCTACCACACCATCATACTCTTTACGCCTACAATCTTTAGTTCCAATTCACAATTAGGATTAGGAGCCATCGTATTCTCCTTCTTCACCTTCAACTCTTCTTCTCATTCTCATCCTTTGATTGTATTGTGATGAAAAAGTAAACAACTTCTTTTGCAAGCAGTTGGATTTTCATAACCTTCCATTGCAGATGGCCTAAGCCTAAACACATTTTCCCATTTGCCATTTTCTCTTCTCCGATATAGAAAAGCATGTTCAGCTCTCTCTGTCTCATCCACCATCTCCATCTGCAGATAGCCATCTTCCACAATGAATGTGGTTATTCTATAAGAACAAAAGTTCAAATTTTAAATTATGATTATTGTAGTATAGAAAATTCTATTATCAATTAAATCAATCAAAACACCCCACGCAATTCAACTCTAAAAACTTCTTGTTGGAATGGATCTTTTTGTTTAGTGTATAAGTAGCTTAAGGTCACATGAAGGTAGTAATTGTAATTATTATTGAACTAAACCAAGGTATGTTCTTAAAGGAATTATTATCACCCAGAGAACACTCTTAGTCCAATCAATTTGATAGTATCTTTAATGTCCAGTTGATGTATCCGTGATCAAATTGATAGTCACACACTTGTAGATTCCTTCACCTTAATCTATATTACGAGTTATATTATGCCATGTTGCATAACTGAAATTAGGGTTTTGATACTTAACTCATGCAATTCTCCCATTAATTCTTTACTCCATTATTATTTCTTGTAATCTGATCTCAATATCCAATTGAGAACACTTGGCGTATGTAAAATGCATTGATTACCATTCGTAGACTCTTATGAGTCAACTTACATTCTTGGTCTTCCTAAATGCAAAGATTTAATTAATTCCAATGATAGTTACAGTATTCTATTTGATGAAGGCAACGCACGCCTCATATCAAATAGAATGTCCTCGATTAGACTACTGTCTTTACATATCAAACCATTCACTAAATCATCTAATAGATATGGTTGGCCAAACACATGTCCAGCAGAACAAGATTCAGGGTTGTCATAACGGACGGGTTGAGGTGATCGGACGAGACAACCGGACGGGCGGTCCGGACCGCACGGACGGATGGTTCGGATGGATTGCTTGAAGTGCACCCAGTAATTCTTTGCAAGTAAGAAATTTTTACTGTGATGGCCACGTCACATTCGGACTTGTCACGCCACCGTGGCATTAGGGCGGGGATGTCTCCATGAGAGGCGGAGACGTCTCCGCCCCTGGGGCAAGGACATCTACGTGAAGGGGCGGAGACGTCTCCGCCCTTACCCGGGCAAGGGCGGGGACGTCTCCCCAACCCAGGAGAAGGAGGTCTTTGGGGCATTTTGAGTGCTTAGGCACTCCTCCTCTCCATGAGGAGGGTGGAGGTTTTAATATAGGGTGCCTTATTTTTGGTTTCGACAAGATTGCGACGCACTTAAAATAATAAGCAGATTATGTCTAGGAAGGAAGGCTAAATAGAAAGTACAACGTTTGTCCTTTGATGGCATGCTCTCCAATAATGAACACCTTTATTAGCTCCCTATTAAAACAAGTAGTGAATAGCATAGGAGCTATGCAAGTCCCCATCCATAAAGGGGAGTATAAGTCTCTAGTAGAATGTAATGTGCAAGTTCTCTAAATAAAAACTTTAAATACAAGTGCCCCACAAAAGATTAGGAATGTACCACATACCATTAAGGAAAAAAATAAATCAAGTAGTGAATAGCATGGGAGCTATGCAAGTCCCCATCCATAAAAAGGAGTATAAGCCTCTAGTAGAATGTAATGTGCAAGTTCTCTAAATAAAATGTACCATTACAAACAAAAAGGATATTTAAAATCATATAATGTTTAGAGCAAAAGTATTGTTCGCAAAAAAAATTTGCTACGTCCTAAACCTTTAAATACTCCTAGTCAGTAGTAATGTTGGTGAAGGGCTCGTTCAGTCCTCCTTAGCCTACCACGTGCTTGTGCCTTTTTGCTCGCGACTTGGACGTGGGTTCCGTCGGAGTCAGCATCTGAACTCGACGAGTCAGTATCGTAGCTGGGTGTGTCGTCCATCACAGTCATGAACTTGCCCAATTCCCCTTCCGGATACTTGCAGAATTATTCCATATTCTGGACGAGGAATTTTTACCTTCCCCGGCATCGACTTCAAAGTGGACCAATCCACTCTCTTGGCCAACTTCACCTCCGCATGAACACCCCGCGCAATGAAGAGATTTACTTCGTTGGGTTTGATGAATGGGACGTCATACAACACTTCGTAAACTTCGATGCATCGATTTTTCAACGCCTCGTCGACGCAATGTTTCAAGTTTGCCTTGTGGAAGTGTCGGTGATAGTTGTGTCGCTCCTCTGGGAAAGCCTTGTCGATGTGGCACCACTCGATGAAGTTCGCGCAATCATCAAAACTCCATGGCTCCTGTACGTCTTTCCAATCTCAAAAGGCCAACTTCGCGGGATTACAAAGAACGTGCAACCGCTTTCGATGGGCGTTCCCTGCTCGTGCACGGGTCTTGTCTCGCTCCTCCTTGGCCAATTGTCCGGGTGAAGACATGGTTTGCACGTGTTCTCGGAAAAATCTGGCGTGGATGGATGAATGAAGACCTCGCACGACGCCAACATCCAGCTCAATGAAGAGATGGATGGATAGGAGTATGCGAGGCAGGGACAAATGAAGAGTTTCTCCATTAAAATAGTAATCTGCTATGGGCGGGGGCGTCTGCGCCCCTGCCTCGGTAGGGGGCAGAGATGTCTCCGTCCCTACCCGGGCATGGGCAGAGACATCCTCGCCCCTGCTTCGGTAGGGGCGCAGACGTCCCCGGCCCTGCCCGGGCAGGGCGGAGACGTTTGAAAGAAAAAATTTGGGGGGAACATCCCCACCTAACTCTTGAAGGAGGCATTTGAGGCCATTGTTGCTTGGCCGAGGCACTCCTCATCTCCATGAGGTGGGTGCACAATTAAATATGGGATGCCTTATTTTTGGTTCCGACAAGATCGTGTTGCACTTAAAATAACACGCAGATTATGTCTTTCCCTAGGTCTAGGGAGGAAGGCAAAATGGAAAGTACAACTTTTGTCCTTTGACGGCATGCTCTCCAATAAGGAACACCTTTATTAGCTCCCTATTAGTTTTGGAGCAAACATAAGAGTGTAGAAAATGATTTCCTTTCAAATTAAAAAAAAAATCTTGTCTTTAGTGGAAAATAACGCTTCAACCCAAGTCAAAGATTTTCACATATTGCCAAAAATAAATCGGGCAAGGTACCAAAAACAAAAACATCATACCACATAAAACTTAGAGATTTTAACTTTTTATACTTTTGATTTTTTCCACAACAATATGTGGTGTAGACCTTCATATTGACCGTTTGGATCATCAATCTAAAACATATCAAGTATCTAAACACTAAAACGTTAATTGCCCATTTTTGAGCTTCGAATACTAGCATAGTTGACTTGAATTGCGCTACACCCTTTTTCTACCTTTAACAATTGGTGTATAAGGAACTAACATCATCCTAAGCTACCATTAGTAATGGATTTAGGCCTTATGTAGTGCAAAAATTTGATACCAAGTAGTGAATAGCATGGGAGCTATGCAAGTCTTTCAATCTGTGCGGTTAAAATTTATGAAATTTTGTGGGGACATTAACAAAGAAGTATTTATTGAGATCCTACGGTTAGATGTAGAAATAAAAAGGTTTTGTCTCCCTTCTTAGGCATTATACGACAGCCGGGCAGTTTTGAAGTGTTTTTGGTGCAAAAATGCCTTGGTCCTTTAGGGATTAAAAATGTTTGGAGGTTTAAAAATTGGTCCACACCATTTTTGTTTATACAAACGCACAAATCCTTATGAGGCTTAAGTACATCCATAATCACACCAGATTTTCATTTCTTCAAGCACAAATAATTGGGTATAAATATTTTCTTCACATATAATATGTCAATGCGAGGCTATCAACCTAGTGCACATGTGAACCGCTCTAATTCAAAGTAAAAAATTCTTGCAAGACTCTATTGATAGTTAAAGTAGTACACCCTCCAAATTCCACGGTTTTCACTACCAATATACTGTAACCCTAAACACTACAACCTAACCTATAAAGGGGCGGGGACGTCCCCGCCCCTACACTAGTAGAGGCGGAGATGTCCCCCCCCTACGTTCGGCAGGGCGGAGACGTCCCCGCCCCACACGGGTAGGGGCAGAGACGTCCACGCCCCACACGGGCAGGGGCGGAGACGTCTCCGCCCCACCTCCCTCTTGGCATTAGTTTCCGCCCCAACTCAAACATGTCCCTATCCTACGTGGCAACGATGTGGTGCCAACATGGCTGCCACGTCGCATGTTTTTTACCTTGCAGGTAAGTCAACCCTCTGTTGACTGTATCGGACGGGCGAGAGCTCTACCGGACGAGTGAATCGGACGGACGGGCAAACCGGACGTCCGTCCAGTATGACAACCCTGATTCCATGTCCCATTACCTCAGTTTGTCCAAGCCCGGGACGTTCACTTCCACCACTAATTGGCGTGTTTGACTCCACATCCATTGCATTGGTATTGTGGATGTTAAAGTAGAGACTTGAGCATGACGAAGTCTAATGCACGAGGGATGTCTCTGGCTTGGTTAGGCCAGGTTTATATACTGAAGGTTACTACGTGGTGGGTGGTAACCATTGATTACATCTCTAACCACCTTGGTGAGTGGTTGGTTAATGAGTGTATCGGTGGTAGGTGAGGTAGTTAGGCTCTTAACTACTGACTAATAAATGATGAACCCTGGAGTAGCTAGAGGAATCTCGTGCTATCTCAACACTCCTCCTCGAATGATATGCTTCCTCGTTAAAAAACTACCGTGTGCTACGGAGAAAAAGAGTGAAGTTATCATTCGGCTCCTAATTCTATAAGGGTTCGCATACCAGCTATCTTGATCAGCTTGCGATGCTGGTGAGCTGGTAGAGCCTTCGTGAGCATATCAGCGATATTCTCAGCTGATGCGACCTTCCTTGCTTGGATTTGCTTTGCTGCGATGAGGTCCTGTGTGTAGCTGAACAAATGTGGGCTGATGTGCTTTACCCGATCGGCTTTGATGAAGCCTGAGGATACTTGTTCGATGCATGCCGCATTGTCTTCGAAAATTGTGATGGGCTCCTCCTTGATCGGTATTCCGCTCATCTGAGAGATGGCGTGATGCATTGTTTGTAACCAAACTGCCTCCCGGGACGCCTCGTGAAATGCTAAAAGCTCGGCATGGTTTGTTGACGTCGCGGTGATGGTCTGCTTCGTTGATCTCCAGGAAATGGGTGCTCCATTTTTGGTGAAGATGTAGCCTGTCTGTGACTTCCCGTTTGTTGGGTCAGTCTTAAAACCGGCATCTGCGTAGCCAGTGATGCTGCTGATAGTGTTCTTGCGGTAGTGAAGTCCGAGGTCCTCCGTGCCGCGAAGATAGCGGAGAAGGTGCTTGACGCCGCGCCAATGTCGTTCCGTTGGTTTTTGGTTGTGGCGAGCTAATACGCTGAGTGCAAATGCGATGTCCGGGCGTGTGTTGGTGGCGAGGTATAATAGTGCTCCCACGGCCGCCAAGTACTTACTTCTGTCAAGCTCCTCCTCGTCTTCTTCGGCAGGACGATAAGGGTCATCTTCAGTTTTGCTCTTTCCAATCATCGGAGCGGAGAGTGCGTTTGCATCGGCCATGTTGAATATACTCAACAATTTCTTCACATACGTCTGCTGGTGGAGTAACAAACTCCCATCTGCAAAGTGCTTGATTTGGAGACCAAGACAGTATGTTGTTCGGCCTAAAACTTTCATCTCAAACTTGTTAGTAAGCATCTTTTCTACTTGTTTACTCAATGCTAATGTCCCTATAGAGTTAAGGTCATCAACATAGACCGCTAGAATAACAAATCCTGTTGTATCTTTCAGGACAAAGACACATGGTAGTGCCGGGTGATTCGTGAACCCTTGGGATAGGAGAAAAGATTTCAGGTGATGATACCATGCGCGCCCCGCTTGCTTAAGTCCATATAGGGCTTTTTGGATTTTTAATCCGGAGAATCTCCCATGTACTGGTGGGGTTTGGTTTGTAATAAAATCAGGGGGCGGCTTAATATGAATATCGGTATCGAGGTCACCGTACAAGTAGGCAGTGACAACATCTAGGAGTTGAGTCTCGAGTGATAATTGAACAGCTAGGCTGAGGAGATATCTAAAAGATGTGCTATCCATAACCGGTGAGTAAGTTTGTTCAAAGTCTATCCCCGGTTTCTGTGTGTAACCTTGAGCAACTAATCGAACCTTAAATCTGAGTACATTCCCTTGTTCGTCTCTCTTGCGGGTAAAAATCAACTTGTGGCCTATGGGTTTGTCTATTAGGTCATTCACAAGCGGCCCAAATACACCGCGTTTTCTAAGCGAGTTATACTCTGCATTTATGGCTTTTTCCCAATGGGGCCAGTCAATGCTTTTCTGAGCTTGTACTAACGAGGTTGGATCTGTATCTATGGTTGCTAGGCTAGATAGAAACGTTGTGACATCATCCCATGGTGTGTGGTGATAGGTAAGGCTGGTGTGTAGCATCGTACGTGCCCTGGGGCGAGGGGTAGGGTTCAGTTTCCTTTTCTTAGCGGGCTCGGGAGGGGCAGGATTTCCCGATCCAGGAACTGGACTTCTAATGATACGAGGGCCGGAATGAAATCCATCTGGGATTTTATCCGCCAGGTTCTGAAGATTGATTAACTTCCTCACCTCGGAATCGGCTAATGCTGTACGCGGATCAGGGTTCAATGTAAGCGTCTCTATGGTTTTGAAATTTAATTTTGAGTGATCCGCCTTGGACTGTGAGCTAGGGAATTTGTTTTCTACGAATCTACAATTTTGAAATCGGGCTTTGTGTATGTCGTCACTATGCGGTAGTTTGTACCTAATGACGCTCGGGGAATCATACCCGAGGTATGTCCCTCGTTGCCGGTGGGGTGTGACTGTTTTCTGCTTTGGTTCAGGTACCGGGATCCACACCTCACATCCGAATGTCCTGAGGTGTGCTATGTGGGGGGTTCTACCTGAAGCCATCTCTAAAGGTGACTGGGTCAATAACAGGGTAGGTCTGAGACGTAATAGAACAGTTGCGTGAAGGACAGCATGTCCCCAAAAACTGGGTGCTAAGTTTGCGTGTATCAAGAGAGGTCTAACTATGAGCTGAACTTTCTTGATGTACGCTTCGGCTAATCCATTCTGGGAATGCTCATAAGGAGCCGAATAGGTCAATTCTATTCCTGACGCGACACAGAAATCCTCAAAGGCCTGGGATTTGAATTCCATGGCATTATCCATGCGGAGGAAACATACGTGGTTATCGGGAAAGTGGTTTCTAAACCGGATAAGCATCGCTAGGGTTTTCGGGAACACCATGTTCCGTGTCGTAAGTAGTGACACCTCAGCATGTCGTCCAGAAGCATCGACAAGAACAAAGAAATACTGAAACTGACCTGATTTGGGAGTGATTGGTCCGCATATGTCGCCGTGCAAGCGATGTAGCGGAGCTGGCATCTCGGTCGGGAGTCGCCATCTTGACGGTTGGCGTATGAGTTTGCCTTGTATGCACGCCGCGCACTCCTCGACCCGCTCAGCATCACTTGTACATAGGTCGTGACCAATGAGTGTTGGAACCATTTTCCTCATCATGGTAGTCCCAGGGTGTCCCAACCGGCGATGCCAGAGATCTGCCTTGGCGCTCGTGGTCATGAATGACATTTGGACACCCTCCAGGGGTAGGCGTGGGGAATCTTGTCCACCACCCTCTTCCTCACCTTTGCAGGCGGGGCTAGGTATAGTTCCCATTAAGGGTAACTCATACAGGCCGTTGTCTCCCGCATGTGCGGTGGCGAGGAGTCTCTGCCCTCGCCTGAGCTCCAGAACCTCTTCATCATTCCCCACCGCAGTGGAGACGTGGATACGATTGGCCCTAAGGTCTCGGTAGCTGATCAGGCTCCGAGGGGCATCCGGGGCGTACATTGCCTTTTCACAGGTGAGGGGGGCTCCCCCGGGCAAGACTATGTTTGCCCGGCCCTCGCGAAACTTAAGAGTCCGCTTGCCTGCTATTGTGACTATGTCACATGTTTGCCACGGCTCATTTCGAGTTCCAAACTCGAAGAATGCCTGGTCTTGGAGTATCGTATGGGTGGACGCACTATCAAGCAAAGCTATTCTCGTTTTGCTTGCAGGTGACCCAAAGTGGACCATATAGTTTTCAGGATCCAACCCATGAAGTGTAAGAGAGGGGGCATCAAGGGTATGTGTTTCCCTTTTTCCATCTCTTAGTGACTTCAACTCTCGATACATGTCAACTATGTACTGAGACGCTCTACACTCCTTGACAAAGTGCCCTTGACGACCGCACTTATGACATGATCCCTTCAATACCTTGCTCGATGACTGTGACGAGCTAGACGACTTGTCAAGTCTGGGTTTGTACCTGGGGTTTCGGTTTGAATGATTCCATTCATGTTTTGGGCGCCATTCTCCCTTGCTCTTCCTCCGTGGTGCCTCCGAAGCGTGAGTTGCCCTGTTGAGATTGCCTGATTTTGGTGGCGGGGTTGGCATAGAGTTCGACTGCTTCCCTTCCTTCATTTCGGTCGCGTGTATCTCCTTGGCGGGGCGTGCTTCGGCATTCTTCAACAACATCTGCTGCTGCTTTTCCGCGAGGAGAAGATAAGACATAAGCTCTGAATGTTGGGTGAACTTCATATTGCGGTACTGCTGCGCTAGAATTGCACAAGCTGGTGGGAAGGTTGAGAGCGTCTTATCTATCATGTCAATGTCGGTGATGGTGTCGCCGCATAGCCTGAGTTGCGCCACGATTCGATGGAGTTCCGAGTTGAAGGCGAGAAAGTTCGGGAAATCGAGGACTCTGAGGCTGATCCAATCGCTGCGTGCTTGTGGCAAGAAGATGGTCTCCTCATGTTTGAAGCGTGCCTCTAATGTTGTCCACAATTCCGCCGGGTTTTCTACCTGGATGTATTGTTGACGTAAAGATGCATCGAGGTGTCTTCGCAGTATCAGTAAGGTTTTCCACCTGTACGGCGCTGGGATCTCATTTTCAGGCTCTGTCTCCAACGTCGCGTCCAGTTCTTCTGCGCAAAGGTACGTCCACATGTCCACGTTCCAGCCGAGGTAGTTCGACCCGTCCGGTTCAAGAGGATCGAAGAAGAGCGGCTGTATGCGGGTGTCCCGTGTGCGAGCGTGTGTCGCCATGACTGTGATCTCTATCTTTTATAATTCTAGCTGGTTGCCCTGATTTGTATCCGACACCCTTCCCTTAATACCCGTAAGCGCAAGTCTGACCTCTACCCGAAGGTGTATATATGTGAGTCAAAACTGTGCAAGGTCTGAGCTATGGATGAGAAAGATTGTGGACACACAAAAAAAATCAGAGTATAAGAAAAGAAAAAAAAAATGAATTAACAATGAAAGAAAAAAAAAAAAAATCAGGGTATCGAGCAAAAACGTGCTGATAACGTGTTAAAGTAGAGACTTGAGCATGACGAAGTCTAATGCACGAGGGATGTCTCTGGCTTGGTTAGGCCAGGTTTATATACTGAAGGTTACTACGTGGTGGGTGGTAACCATTGATTACATCTCTAACCACCTTGGTGAGTGGTTGGTTAATGAGTGTATCGGTGGTAGGTGAGGTAGTTAGGCTCTTAACTACTGACTAATAAATGATGAACCCTGGAGTAGCTAGAGGAATCTCGTGCTATCTCAACAGTGGATGCCAAGTTCATCATATAACTCAAATGGTAAAACCGCCACCTCTTGAGCTCTTGTAGCAGTAGCTCGTCTCTTTGGCAATTCTTGACCCGGTGGCAACGGTTGGTCCGGTGGATCAACCAAGCTACTGTTGGTGCGGAACCATTCTGGAACTGGGTTCCTCGGAATGTCAATGATGGGTTGCTTTGCGGAAAGTAGCAGGCCAAGAAACTTCCCAACATTGCCACCCGCGGTCATCGGTTGGTGAATTGTTGACCAATCAACCTGCTTGTGCAACACACACTCCGCATACACCATTGCTCCTATCTTCCTCAGAATGTTGTTTTTGGGCCAACGTCCTTGGTGAGAGATGGCTCGTAAAATCTCCAAGAACCTGCACTTCAAATCCACATTGGTAATGGCATTCCACGAGAGTTGTCTATTGCGGCAATGTTCTTCGTGAGATTCCTCCGGGTACCATCGATTGAGATGCGCAAAACCAACAAGGTTGAAGGCCTACTGACATGTCCATGGCTCTAGCACATCTTTCCATCCATTGTACACCAATAGATTGGTGTTTCTAAAAATATCCAACTCCAAAGGCGCCCCTTTCTTTGGTTTCTTTGAAGAATCAGCTTCCGCGCTTAGCGCATTTGGCCTCATTCGTCCCGCATCATCTCCACCACCACCTTGCATTGCCATTTTTTGCCAAAAAAATCACCACCACCACGAAATGCTTTTACTAGCTATCCTATACTCAATGACTAAGCCGGTAAACTAACTATTCTAATATGAAAATCCTAGCTGTAACTAAACTCCCATAAACACCCTAAAACTAAGTGCACTTCAAAATAGTGCTAAAATAACCCCAAGCATGCACTTCAAAATAGTGTTGCTTAGGAGTGCATTCAAATATTTAGAAAATCCGGCCTTCAACAGATCTCTGACGTCTTCGGTACCTGTTCTATTGCCTTTGAGGACAAATTCCCCCTTGAAGGAATCAATGTCCTTAAAACGACCACTTTCTCATCTGGAAACCCTGCACACCCGTCGTCAACAAGAAGGCAAGTGCATCTGAGCGCCCGAGAAAGTGGGAAAGAATAACCTTGTTTTACTTCACCCTCATTTTTATACCCGAGCTGCGGCCCATCATCCACAACCTGTCTGCACCGGTTCATTCGGCCCATCCGCGGCCCATCTCAAAACGTACGTGCCCCATCCGCCCCCCGCCCGCTCTTCATCCACGCCTACCCACGGCCCGTCCCAAACCATACGCAATCGTACGACTTCAGTCCGCTCCCCATCCGCGCCCGTCCGCTGCCCATCCGCGTCTCGTCTGTATATCCCTGTCCACTCCCCATCCGCGCCCGTCCGCTGCCCATCCGCGTCTCGTCTGTATATCCCTGTCCACTCCCCATCCGCGCCCGTCCGCTGCCCATCCGCGTCTCGTCTGTATTTCCCTGTCCACTCCCCATCCGCACCCATCCACGCCTTGTCCGCTTCCTAGTTCCCCTCATCCGCCCCCCGTCCACTCCCCATCCACGCGCATCCGCGCCTCGTTTGCTTCCTAGTCCGCCTCCCATCCGTACCCATCTGCTTCCTAGTCTGCCCTCATCCGCGCTCGTCCGCTACCCATCCGCGCCGCATCCGCTTTTGAGTGTGCAACCCAGTCCGCTCCCCATCCGCTCTCATCTGCTCCCGTCTGCTGCCCATCCGCTTCCACTTCTAAGTATTTGTGGGCAAGAATATTTTTGTTTTGGTATGTGCTTGCATTGACAATGTGTCGCAATTTTGGAAATTGGCAATTTTGAAGATCTCCAAAAACAATTCCAAGCTCGGTGCTTAAAGATCACACGAGGATGGATAATAAGAAATGGAGATTGAAAACCCGAATGGTAAAAAGATTGCTTATCCAATACCTTAGTATGAATAGCATATTTAAAAGTTTGAATTATTAACATCTCCCTGAACATACCCCCACAAAGCTCTTCCATCATACAAAGATGGCAAATTAGGAAGTAACAAAGTCGACACCGAATGGTTGAGAAGAAGACTAATTCATTAATCAACAAATATTGTAGAATCTTCTAGGCAATGCACATAGCATGAGAATTGCCGCCAAACACACGAAGGGGTAAATGCCATCACCAAGAGCTTGCCAACGAGCACATGAAGTTCCTCACATCCCATCAAGGCACCTTAAACATCGTACTCTTCCTCCCCAAACCACATGAGAAATTGCTAATCACTTTAAGAATCCACAAATACATATATATATTTAACAAGCAACCATTTCTAGGCAGTAATTTTGGCAAACTGATTCCAACTGACTAGGCATGTGCTCAGTTTGCTCAGGTTTGTTCTGTGACCACCCCCACTTGACTATCTCAATTGTTGAATGCACGAAGCATTTTTCATCTTCTAATATAATGCCATGTTTCAAGAGTCGTGCTCATGTGTGTAAAGGTCTCTAACACTCTCACTTCCATAGCTTCTAGTTTTCTAGCTCTATTGTCGTAACATTTGGTTCCTGGTTTAATTGCCACCACGTACGATATATACTCCTAGGAAGTAGAGGGATGAGGTTGGGTTGACAATATGGTGATTTTGGTGTTAATTAAACATGGAAATGGAGGTTGCCATATGGAGCTGGTTCCCATGGGAGATCCTCGAGCAAGTGCTTGCGTTTGTGACAGTCTTTACACGTGCAAGGACCGCGTCGTATGCTAGGCCTGGGACCGCCTCAACAAGAAGTTGTTCCTATTTATTCTTGTAATGTTAGCGCATTGAGGATAATATGTCATTACAGTAGTTCAAAACAATGGTGCATAAACTTGAGGTCCAAGAATAAAAATCCAAATGGCCAATACAAAGAAGACCTTGTACAATTTAGGAAAAAGAAATTAAAATAAACACATGAAGATCTTGGAGTTTTATATGGAAAAAAGAAGAGGTTTTGTTGGTATTAGCTGGATAGAGTATGTCAATTTGACAAATGTGTCAAACTTTAACAATTATACAATTTTGAATACCTCCCAAAAAAATTGAGCTCAAAGCTCATAGAGAATACGAATTTGTAAAAATAAGAAATGAGGAAGGATAATCCGAATGGTTAAAAAGACTAGTTAACCGACATTTTGTATGATTTTCATTTTTAAAAAATAAATGGAATTACAAATGTCTCTAAAAACATACGTAGATAAAGCTTTGTAATCATACAAAGCTAAAAAATAGGAAGTAACAATGCAAATCCGAATGGTCAAAAACATCTTTAAATCATTAAAATATACTACCACATAATCTAGCAACGTACACCTTAAACATCTATACTAATAAATTGCTAAGAACCCTTTTGATTAAAATTTAAAATATTATAAATAGACCTCGTCGTACGTGTATTGAAAAATTTAGACATCCTAGTAGGACTTAAGTTCGCACTCGAACTAAGCATAGAAGAAAATGTTTTCTTCAATGCATCGTGGATCCACATCATACTCGTCTGTGCTCTCTTTGTTGTCGGATTGAGGAGTACCACTTCTCAATTGTAAGTTGTCATCCCTAGTAATGACCAACCTCCTTGTTGGACGAGATCCCTCGGCATCACATAATCCATCATCATCCAAATTGGGTCTTCCGCGTGATGGGTCGTAATCTTCACCAGTAAATGGAATTGTACTACCTTGATTCCTTCGACGTCTCTTTGTTCCTCGTGTAGTCCTCCGCCGTCTATTATTGCTTAGGGTGCTAGTGGAAGCTGCTCCGCAATGTGGAAGAATTGTAGGTACGGGGACAACCGCATTGAGGTCTGCATCCGAGGAGGAAGCCATTCCTCTTAATACTATTCCAAACCCTCAGCTCCCACCACTTCGCACAATGTCGCCTTGTTGATTTCAACAAGCAAGAGGTTGCCTTCGCACACTAGGAAGTTGAATACTACTAAGCCTATTGGCTCGACGACGATTTCGTCCCATTCCATTGCTGAAGCGATCGTTCTGAAGGGCTACCAATGAAGCACCAATCCCCCGTGTAGTTATTGCACCGGTTCTACCCGCAATTACATGACTACGGGTCATCGGCCGATGTGGTATTCCAACTTGGGCAAACGCTTCGATCTTTGTGGTTCCGGCATTCCCCCTAATTTCATCAAGGGGCACGGATACCCTTCCTATGATTGAAGTCGAATTACATTGTCGACTTGAATTGCAATTGCGAACCGACCTCAACGGCCTAAAAGAGATACAACCAGCCGTTTTAGGAACCTCTACTTCCTGATGATTCAAGATATGTTGCCCTTCATCACGAAATGATAGCGAATCACTTTGAGGTTGGAAAAGCAAGTCAACGTTTGCAAGGGCCGCCAAGTTGTGAAGGCCCCCTTCATAGTCACGCCAAAGTCCCTGACCAGCACAAAGTTGTCCAAACGACGGCCCATCATCATCTCCACTCGAGTTCAATGGACCTTAAACATGTTGTTGTGCTGCCTCGACTTTGTTAAAATAAAAAACCCCTATATCTCCACCTCCACCATCAGAGTTTTGACCATCCGAGTCCCACACGTCCTCGTCCACATGATGACCACCACCACCGCCATCATCGGAATCTCCACTATCCAAATCCAAATTGTCTTCATCTATGTCAAGATTACCTTCTTCGTCATTCTCGTTAGGATAACGTCCTTCCTCATTTGCATTGTCAGGATCTTCTCTGTTGCTTTCATCATCGAAATGCACACCATTTAACTCAAGCCATTGACCAACCCTTGTCCCCCTTCGATGCCTTAGGAGCCTAGAATTTGTGTAAATGTACACGAGGTCCTCCGCTCAACTATGTTTAAGGCGGTTGCGGGACTTATTGTGTACATAGGAGTACATACTCCAATTGCGTTTGCATGCCGATGCGGAACACACTTGAGCAAGTATGCGTTTTGCAATTATCTGCAATGCCTTTGCCTCACCTCCCATTGCATCCCACCATTCATGGCGCAATACATTAAGCACATTTGGATCCATTGAATCTACAAATGATCCTCTATTTTCAATGAAGTCTTGGTACTCATTGAGGACCCTTCAAAAATCTTCCTCACTCAAAACTAGCTTTCGAAGGACTTGATTTAAAATTGGTCTTCAATGTTCATTCTCATGCAAAGGGGCCCATCCTCACAAAGAAGGCTTTAACATAGCTCCTGCCCAATGAAGGTCACTTACCATAAGCCTCCACCTCGTGTTAAAGGCATCTACTGCCCGTGTTGCCAATTCTTGCCCCAATTGGAACGAGGCCTCGACAAACTCTTGAACATGGATTTCCAAATCATGCATAACCTTCCATGCAATGCCCATAGCAAGAGCATTGCCGTCAAATACACGAAGGGTACGTACCACTAGCAACACCACGTACTCAAAATTTACACATGTATCCCAAAACCCATCGGAGCATATCACCTGCCGTGTCAACAAGCCTTTAGTATGTGTAGCTGGGGCTTTTGTCTGCAACTCCGCCATGAAAGCATGCCATGCGTCATCAACCACCATTCTCTCTAGGGCTTGGCAAATTTGGAGGAGGCGTTCAATCATGATGAAGTTGGTTGCAAATCGTGTCTCATTGGGCATACGAATAGCAAGATTTGGTGATAGCCTTTGGAAGATTGTTTGTGAAGCGTGGTGGTTCTTGATGAATAAACAAATAATCCTAGCCATCCTCACGATCCTTTTCACCCAATTTTCTTTGCCTCAATCCTCCAGTAGAAGATCCAAGCAATGAGCAGCGCATCCTTGAGCATAGAGATGGGGAATCGCTTGCATGATGTCACGGCAAGCGCACGCCATGACTCGAGCGTTATTGGTGCATACCTGGACAACATTTTGGGGCCCAACTGTTTGCAAAAACCGTCGGATTTGAGAAGCAACGTAGAAGTCGTCCTTATGATTTCCCGATGTATCGATGGTATCCAGGAAAACATCCCCTTTCGTGCCTGACTAGACAACATTTAGCAATGGCCAATTCTGAACGTTGTCTCAACCATCACTACATATTGTTACTCCATACTTTGATATAGAGTCACCCATTTTTTCATTGATCCCCCTTTCTAGATCTACTATCTTGTTTGACAACAACTTTGTACAAACGGCATTATAGGACGGTGGGTTGTATGCCGGCATTCGTACGCGTGCAGTTTCACGAACCGCTTCTAAAAACGCAGGGTGCCTAATGATATTAAATGGAATGTTTGCTTCGTAAAAAGCACTAGACCAAATCCTATCCAAGAGTTGTTTTGCGGAAGAGTTGAACTCCTCGGTCAAAGAGAGCTGTCGTAGCTCTCTAGGTTCAGTCTCTACCCGTGTCGGTTCCAGGTCTCCAGTGCTTTGCAAATTTTGAACTTGCTCCACGTCATTGTTCTGAGACAATGATAATAAAGGGTCCACCTCAACTATATCCTCGCCGGCTCTATGAAAGGATAAATTGTTAGCAACATCAGGACGATGCGGGACAACCCCATCACATTCTTGAAACAACACACGCACATGTGGAGGCACCATCCTACACACTTGAACATCACGTCCTGCCTCGTTACGAGGACGGTATCCCATGTGGGACAACATCCTATCCACTCAATAGGACATGGTGTGAGAACAAAATCAACATTTCACTTGTCGTGCAGATCTTGAAGAAGTGTGACCCATGTCTTCGTACCATAGATCCCATACAGAATTCCGACGCGGCATGGCATAGCAAGAATGAAAGTGCCACTAAGGGCTCCTCAAACCTTCCTTAGCAATGGGGTCTCATGCAATGCATTCTTGTACAAAGAATCCAAGGTCTTGAAACGCACTATGCGAGAATAAGTTAGGTCACCCTATGAAGATAGGAATTTATAGTAGACTTCGTACGGAGCATGCGGACGGCTGGGCGCAGTTGAGGTAGGGTCAAGCGGCCGTTGCAGCGGACGGACGAAGGACCTTCGGCGGATGGGGGCGGACAGGGCCTGGTGGGAATTACGGATGGGGGCGGGTGGAGAGCGGGTGAGGAGGGGGTCGGGAGCAGATGGAGGTGGATGGGGGCGGATGGGGACTACGGATGGTGTGCGGATGGAGAGCGGAAGGGCGGATGGGTGCGGGTGGGGAGCGGATGGAGGCGGGTGGGGACTGCGGATTGCACGTGGATGGTGCGGATGGGGAGCGGACGAAGAGCGGACAATTTGCGGGGATGGGAATAGGATACTGTGCGGATACGTGCGGAGATGTGCCGCGGATGTTGTGCGAATGGGGCTTGGATGGGAGCGGATTGAGAGCAGAATGTTTGGACGGGGCGGACGGGGATTGCGGACAATGCGGTAAATTACCGCGCATGTAATTAATATGGTTGATGACATGTCCGCACATGTGGCACACAAATTCCGACGTGTTTCTTTTGAGGTAAATGTAAATATTGATTATTTGGACATAAAAATAGCACCGTCACGATAATGTCCTAAACCGTCATAATGACGGCATGACATTGTGTCGTGACATCATGACATTGTGACGGATTTGGACACAATCACGACACAATAGACAACCCTGAGTGTAGTCTTGTTAGCTCCAAAAGGTGTTGTCAAAAATGGTGCTGTCAATTGTTTTATTGGGAGGACAGCCGTAGGATCCGAAAGAAGTACTACGCGTCAAGCTTCGAACATTACGTCAGACGGCCTATGCTGTTGTAGACCAACTTCACCCAATTCCGAGATTCAGCAAGTTCTACATCATCCTCTTGGATGTCGATGTTTGTGAAGTCGTTTGGTACCACATTTATGGCGTGTCCAAGTCTGCATATTACAACTACAAATATGATTCCAAGATCGGTCGTGTGAATGGCAGCCACAGTATCGCAAGCATTATGATGCCCAAGCCTCACACCATTCAAGCACGTGGGACCATACCAAGCATTATCAACGGCAGTGCGGACCAAATGTCAAATGAATTTCGTGTCATAGGAAATAAGAGGGTCGCAGCGTTGAAGGTGCTTCCTGCGGCAATGGACTGGAATCGCTTACGTGACATGGCCAACTTTGTAAGTATTGTCTCAACTTCTCGTTGTCTATGCGTTGTCCTGTAGAGAGGGGAGCGCTTTGAGAATTCACGGGGAATCTGGCTGCAACCGAAATAGATGGCAGGAGAGTCCAGTCGTGTCTTCACTTCTTCTGTTCTTCAAATCTTCATATCTTCATCTCTTCGACTCTTCAAACAACTCCACGTTGGCCTATCTTGTGGTGGCTCTAAACGGATTAAGGGTAAAGGTAAGGTGATAAGAACCCACGTCCTCGGACGGATAAAACGGGACGGCCAGACCACAAGCTGAAACCGTCCGAAAGATTAGTTCCTAAAATTCAAACCGACGGTGACCAGCAATCGCGCCTCACCGGTGGGAACAACATAAATACGACCGTGTGGGTGATCAACCCCACTTTGCCGCAACAAAATTTACGAAGTAGAATTGAAAAGAACTAGCCTCCAAATCCGGCTGGGAATAACAAAAAAAGACAACGAGCCTCCAAATCCGGCTAGGAATAACAAGCCACAAGCCACAACATACGAGTCTTTATGTCTTCTTATCTTCAAGTCTTCAAGTCTTCAACTCTTCAAGTCTTCAAGTGTTCAAAAACACTAAGAAACTCAAAAGAAGTGTTCAAAAACACAATGGAAAAATTTCCATCAAGGCTGTAACCTTCAAACAAGTGCCACAGATGATTCAAAACTCCAACTACTAAGTTTAATAACTTTCTGGAAAGCTAACACAAATAACTAACACTCCTCTAAATTTCAAATCATTCTAAACAACTGTCCGAAAGTTATGTGAGTTCAAAGTTCTGCCCTTCTAGAAATTCAATCGCTCATAACTTCTTCCTCGAAACTCCAAATCTTAATTGTAATAGCTTTTTGGAGAGCTATAACAATGGTGCACACAATTTTTAAATCTCAAACCATTCTAAACTACTTTCCAAAAGTAATGGCTTGTTGAAACCTCTTCCCTCTCAATGGATGGCCTCGGGCTTTTACAATTTCAAACCTTCATAACTTTTTCAATACTACTCCAAATAACTTCAATGATAAGTTTCTGAAAAGCTAAACAAAAGCTCTATAACTCCTGAAATTTTCAAAGAAAGACGCAAAAACTACAAACTTTGGTGGCCGCCCGAATCTCTGCTCCTCTTCGTTGGGTGGCAGCAGACCCTCCTCTACTCACACGCTTGTAACTTTTTGCCCACAACTCCAAATCAAGCGAAAATACACTTTCTCAAAGCGCATCTCAAAGTAGAAGAAACCCTCAAAATTTCATTCAAAAATATTGCTTACAATCAGAGTTCTCGCCCATCAAAACTCTCGGCTCTCTACTCACACACACACTTTACTCTAAAAGCACACTAACTATTTTTTCCCCCAAAACCCGACTAAGAAGGAGAGAGAAGATGCTTACCTACCCTCTAGACCCCTAAGGTGGATAAGATCAGCCCATGTGCATATCACATGGGCCTCAAAACACCCATTGGCCATAGGAAAACTCAAAAGATAAGTATCTACTTATCTTTAAAGGTCAACAAACCTTTAGAGTTCTAACTAGGAAGTAAACTACCCTCTATCTACCATCTTTTAACTTTTAACATTCAAATGAAACACAAAACACTTCAATTTAATACAAAGCTTCAATCAAAATCAAGTAGAGGTAAAAACTAAAGTCAAAGAACAGTGCTACTCCATCTGCAAGAACTTGAGGATGCACTTGATAGTAATTGCGATGTAATCTGCACGTTGAGTCTTTGTCAAAGGATTCACTGGCCCTTCTAACCAACGATGGTGGCCAGTGCTTAGCTCGATTGGCCTAGGTATACAGAAATAATGGTCTTCGTTCAGGCCCTCGAAACTGCCTTCAAATGTCACTTCACGGGTGCCCGGTTCAATACATCCAGTTTGAAGTAAGATCACTAAAATACGAGCGTCCTTTTGGAGATTACCATGCCAACGCTGCTCAACACGAGGCTGCTTCAGCGGACGAGAAGATCCACCATTGCCATTTCACCCACAAGATGAATCTGCCGGTTGGGATGGTTGAATTGGCAACTGAGATAAGGAAAGCTGTAAATCTATCTCTGGTTCAAATTCTAGCTTTTGTGACTCCATAAAAACCCTCCAGTTCGACATATTAGTTCGAACTTCAAATCCAAACACAAACTCTAAGAACGTAAAAGAATACTTCGAATTGGTGAATATTATTTACGGCTTTCGCCTTTCAAACAATTCCATGAGCAATAAGCGTCACCTTGAAGCTACTGGAAGCGTCACCAATAAGTTTCGTCCTTCTAATCAAAGATCTTTCCAAAAAGGTAAACAAGTAAATATTTTACATACTGTAGATATTTACATCAGGACAGCGTATTATATGGTTTGTCTTCTCCGTTCCTTTCATCGAGATCCATTGGCGGCTCGCCGACGGTGCTCATTCGTAGTATCATGGGCATACCTTTGACACGATCGTCCTTCTGTATTACTAAATGATCCTAGAAAATGCCGCATGTAAGTAAACGTCGAATGCAATGCCAAGCCAATTTTGCAATCCGCGGTGAGTAACATGAAGAAGAGGTTCTTCAGAAATGTAGTAGTGAAGTCTGCGGGCAGCAACTTCTTCCAATGCACGGAGTGCGACTTCCTTGTCAAGTTTGTCGCCAAATATCCTCGCGGGTCGAACGAATGGCAAGGACTCAGAGATGGCAGGAACAAGCACCTAAACTACCAAAGAGCGTGTAGAAATGTTTACTCCGGTTGGTCCGCTCAGTCCATTCAGTACCCCTCTGAGTTCCTTTGTATAATTCATGACAAGATGGATACCTCAAAGACGGCTATTCCTAGAATGGAGAGGATTACCAAGGCCACCGTAGGGCTCGGTCAGACTCCAATTTCATGTACCGGCATGCTTACTCATGGACACGGCCACGGAGCCTACGCTCATTACTCGACGTTGTTGTAGCCGGGGACTCCAATTTCACCATCTCCTCACTTTGCCGTGTTCTAAGAGCTCTAGAGGCGCCCCATGCAAGAGTCCAAGGAACTTTTCACTTGTCCTCCTCAAAATCCTTTTTTTAATGCTCTATTTCGTGGGAAGTCCAAATGTAGTTCCACAATTTCCAAATCTAAAAGAGATCCGTTCCCACATATTCCTCCTAGTAGACCGCAAGTCCCGCTTCCTCGGAAGTTATTTCTCCATCTTCATAACTCCGCCAAAGATAACAAAAATCGCTTTCTCATGGCGTTTTGCTCACTTCTTACGATTTGGAGTATTTTCAAGGAGGTTACTGTGGGATTCTTAATTGTTGGCCACACACATGAGGATATTGACGCACATTTTAGTTACCTTTCAAAATACATCAAACAAAAGAATACTTACTGTTTGGCTGACCTCATGAAATCCTTCATGGACTTGCAGAAGACTGCCACGTTCATTCCTGAACTTGTCTAGGATGTTGTGGATTTTAAGAGTTACATTCTTGGCTAACATCACGACGGCAGTAACAAGATTGTGGGACTTGGAGAATGCACCTGTTCAAGTTTTGCGTGGAGCAAGGAGATGACGTTGGATGGCCGGTCATGAGATACAAGAAGTGTACGAGTAATTCATCATGGCTTCCTCCAGGTAAGCCATTCAAGGTGACCTATCATGTATGCATCTTTCTTTGGCTTTCTCTGCCTTTGTCGTCGGCCTTCTCCATCGTCAGCCCGCCGATGGACCTAGACGTTTTTGCTATTGGTGTGTTTAAAATCTATATTCTCATTCTATTTGTGCAACTCATCATTTATCTGCTCCTTCAGGTAAGCCTGCCAAGATGAAGACCGCGGATGAACACGGAAATCCACACCTTCGTGTTTGAGATCCAAAGCCAATCCCCTTTAAGCCCCTCTGGGTAGACATTTGTGTTAACCAAAATAATAGAAACCTTGAGAAGGAGGTCGCTTGGGCCACTAGAATCAACGAGAAGCAATCCTTCATCAAAAATGGGATTGCCAAATACATTGAGTTCTGGAAGAACGACATGTCCCAGGACAAGAGCTATGCAGAGGATATGGCCCCATACATTTTGTTCTGGGAGCGTATCTACCAACTTATTTTTAATCCTCTGCTAGCAAACCGGGAGTCTCTCCAAGAAGGATTTTGGCCTACTTTAGACTGAATTCACGATCATGCTTGCAGCTCTGCATCGACCGATGACATCATTGGCATTCCGGACAATATCCTTGAAGATGACCCCGACGCATATCCTTTCTGTGGCCCCGAATTGAGTCGTCCAAAGCTGTCCTTCAATCCATTTCGAGACGTTTTAGTTGGTGATTTTGTCCTCTGCCGTCCAAGCAACGGTCATTACCTTCCTATGTAGACGGGCCGAGTTCTTGACTGTATTAATCTAATTCCCGAAGATTGCTATGGGAATTTCAAAGTCAAATGGTGGATGCCCATGTCAGGGAAGAAAGAATCAAAGAAGGTTGTCGCGAGGGAGTGCTCGACCAAGAGATTGCAAAGGGAACCTTGTCTTCCAGAGGTACAAAACTGCAGAATTGTTTTGTATTCGCACCGCTTTCCATCCCACACTAAGAAAGGCCCTCTCAGTTCCCACCAAATTCCGCCAGAGGCAGCGAACACTGCAATTGCAACATTGGAGGCTCGTGGCATCTTAGTCAATTGTGGAGATGAGGACTCATTCTTTTTTCAATCGGCTGCCCGCCGATGGATTGCTGCAGGACCCTAATTATATGACTAAATTGTTGCCAAATTGCACTAGTGTAGGTACTTCTTGGTTATTTGATGGTGAGGTCCTCTGCTTCTAGATAGAGGAGAGCTTTCCAGTCGACTCGCCGTCGACTGCGATAATATTTTAGTGTCAACATATGTTACTCAAAACTTCTCACATAAACCATCCCCTAAGGATTGTGTTTCGACTGTTTATCATGTACGCAAACGTTGATGTTTGTTAATGTGTTGTTAGCTGGTGGCTTCATTGTTTTGTAACCAACTTATTTCTAATCATATCCAGCAAATGTCAGCTTATAGACCACCCTCCCTTGTCTAATGCACGCCTCTACTATTTGCATGATTTGACTGTTTTATTCTATAGAATTTTCAACTCATGGTTGTGGACTTTGTGCATGACGTCATCCTCCAGCATGGTTTGTTTCACCTTTTTCTCGGCAATGCTTTGTTTGTTTCTTAGTCTCAAGCACTATGTCTCGGTTGCCCGCCAGCTATTGCATTTAAATCCCTCCTACCTCATCGTCGTGGTTCAATACACAACTATTGATACTGAATATGAAGAGTCATGGTCGTCGCCGTATCCTCATAGTTGGCGGCCCCCCGAGAAGAGAAGGGACATTTACAGCCAAAATTTTAACAATCCTTTGCAAATTTTAAATATCTTTTATAACTTTACCCATACTTGCATATTTTTGGACAATCTAGTAGGTGTGTTTGGTCGTTGCAAGTATTTATTTTGGTCCACAATTGATCTTTTTGTCCAGATTTTGTTAAAAGCTTCAAGTGTTCCCGGAGGACACTCTTGGGCCTTTAGGGGTGAACTAGCATCACATAAGTACCTAAGTATCACCTGGATATTAACCCCTAAAGTTCCAAGAGTCCCCTCAAGAGACTCTAGAAGGTTTGAGCAAATACCTCCTGCCTTAATTTATAACATTATTTTTTGAAATTTTTCTAGTAGATGAACATTACTAAAGGCTTTGTGTGAGTTCAATTTTTTCCTAAATCCAACATTTTATGAAAAAGTAATAGGGTTTTGAAGTTCAAATGAAGAGAGTGGGCATTGGGCATGTCGGGCAACTCCAAAAACTTTTGCTATGACACTCTATTGAATGTGAGATTTTCAATACCTACTAATAATATTATTTTCTTTCACACTGTTAAAAAAATCTCTTGTTTTTAGTGAAAACAAACATATAAATCCAAGTCAAACATTTTCACTCATTATCACACATTGTCGGGCAAGGTACCAAAAAACTTCGTCTTTTTCACATAAAATTTTGAGATCATCATATTTTTCACTTTTAATTCTTTCAGCACCATTATGTGGTATTAACCTTCTTATTGACAATTTGGATTCTCATTCTAAAACATACTAAGTTCACAAAAAACATAACGCACATTGACAATTTTTGAAACTCTACTTCTTGCACAATTTTTTTGAAAATGCTACACGTTTAATTTACCTTCAAAAATTGGAGTGTAAGGAACTGATATCATGCTTAACTTGATGGAAATTCATTTACACCTTGTGTAGTGCAAACATTTGACACCGAATGAAGTCAAAGTCTGTTGATCCACTAAATGTAGGGAAGAAAATGAGCCCTTTTCTCTACTTCAAACATTATAATATTACAATCCGTGTAGTCAGATGTTACCAAAAAAAAATTGTGTAAGTTACTCAATAAGTCTTAATTGAGATCCTACGGTTAAAACTAGAAGTAAAAGTTTTTTGTTTTGTCCTTGCTCATTGCACTAATACGGGCAAATTTTGAAGTGTTTTTGATGTGAAATTGTCAAAGAAATTTAGCGGTTAAACCAGAATGACATAGTTATTGGTCAAGCAGTGCACGTTATTAGCAAACTGATATGGATTCCTTGCGAAGCCTAGACCCTTCTGGAATCGAATCGTCGAACAGATTAGTCTTCTGAAGCAGCTTGTCGCATCGAAATTTGCAGCATGCTGGGTCGACCACTCTGTATACTTGGAGGGATCTTGCTTTCGATGGTTGAGTTAATCCGGGTTGAGTATATCCGGGTCGGGTATATATTGAAGATTGTACATGTCTGGTATCATCTCGACTTACGATGCAATGAATGAGACCAAATTCAAGATAATTTCAGTCACGATCGCTATACAGCTGTAGCTGCCCAGGGTCACCGCGTTCACGTGCTAGCAAGGACAGTCACCCAAGGGATCTTCTGAACGAGTGAATCTCACTCAAAACCACTATAATCAGGCTGCACAACATCAGAGAAACTGTTACCTCATACTCTCCACTGTTCACGTCAGGAATGACGGACAGTTACACCTCAATCTCGGTCCTATAATAAATGCGATGCTGCGACATGCTATTATTATTATTATCATGACGTTCGCAACATAGACGTCCAACTCTACAGTAAGGATTCGCCCCACAGACTATCCACAACTTGCTCGCATATGACCAACCAAATAGCCCTTCACACGTGAACGCTATTATTAAAAACTGAACTTTTAAACCAACCCAAGCTTATGAAATGAACTTGAAGCACCACAATGACCAGAGCACGGGTTGTAAGGAGACACAGAAGAGCAAGCTCAGAAGTATCTGCACGACGATCATGTCGCAAATCTTCGGTCCTGTTCCAGTCAAGGATGAACACTGTTCTGCATGTTGTATTCCTCGTATAACAGAACACCCAGGCGAGAATATCGGCCCAAGCTAGCCATGTAGTGGCTGCACAAAACTAAACTCTTTAAAGAAAACCCTGAGACTAACTCGTGATCCTCCTCGGTCGAGGTTCTCTGACTCTTTATTTTCAAAAAACCAAACTCTATATACTCTTCCCCACCGGTTTTGCAAGTGGCTTTTGTATTTGTAAAGATTCAGGTCCAAACTTCCACAACGTTACATGGTGACTCGTCATGAGGTTCCTTCTTTGACAGGCTGGGTAGTAGTACTACTACTTCTTCGATCCGGTTGTCGCCACTTGCACCGAGCGACGCACACCCTTGCAAGTTGCTACTCGAATGCAGGGTCCCCGAATTCTCCTCCCTCGCCGCAGTCCCCTGTTCCGTACCAAGAAGTTTATATAACCAACGCAAAACCGGTATCTGAAGGAGTTATCCAATACGAGGAGATCGTCAGGCTTACACTTACCATCCGCAGAGGCCACGTAGGTATAGCAGTCGCTGAAGCCTACGTTGACGTAACAGCTGCCGGGAGTGAAGCCACAGTTGGCTCCGGACTCGTCGATGGCTCCAGCCACCGTCTTCAAGCTAGCGTAACTGCACACAATACAACAAACGCATTGCACCTGAGCTGAGTCTTTGCCACAACCCCAAATTCCAGCAGAGGGAATTCCAGTACGTGAAAAACAGCGACTGCAACCACACACTATCCCCAAACTCTTGTAAAATCAAAGCAACTGCGTCTGAAATGAATGGTGTACCTGTCATCACCCATGGTCTCGTCAAACCACATACTATTATTGCATCTGTTCCGAACAACACAACACCACAACGTTTATAAGGCTTTCAACCTCAGTCACCTCAAGAATACTCAACGCCTGACGCGAGATCATACACACCACTACATCTTGCCACCGCAAACTCCGACCCCACCCAACAGAACTCCAGCACAACCTCGGACCCCTGTCCCCTGAAAACGTCGTTCCCTTCCCTGACCACCAGTGACAGAAACGATTCACAAGCACTCACGTGCACGTAGCCTGGCAGCCGCACTTGGCGCAGCACCCGCATCCACACGACATGATGAAGAAGCTTGGAGGGACAAGAGAAGAAACACGCCACCAGTGCGGCCTGGACGAGCGGCCCCAAGAGAAAGATCAGAAAGTACCACCTGCTTGAGATGAACTCAAAGAAGAACCAGAACAGAAACTAGCAGTGATGTGATCAAACAACAAGTGAATCCAAAGCAAATTCAAGCGAGGAAGAGGCGGCAATGGAAGAGTTGCTGCTGCCTGAGACGTGACAAGGGCGGTCTTTTATTGCCGCTTGCCCCGAGGGCAGCCGCGAAGGAAATTCTTCTCCACTCTGCCCGCGGAGACAAGGGCGTGGAAGCTTTCGCCGGCTGCCCGCGCTCTAATGGCGTGGATAGAGGAATGTCGTTGCTGGTTGCGCTCCAGAATAGGCACCTACCCCAGGATAGCATGGTGGTGCCGCACACAAGGAGGTCATGGACTCATGGGCCTCAGCATTTAAAATTGCAAAATGTATGTTTTTTTTCAATAAAACTGCGGCCTCTTGCCATTTTTGTTTTCTTCATCCCTATCCGCTTCTTGTCACTGTTCTTGTATTTTCAGCATCCAGACCTTTCTACCACGGCTTTTTTTTTTCTCCTCCTTTTTTATTTGCGCCACTGGTTGTCTTTTAGCGTGCTAGTGATGCACAAGTGTGGGTGTCAATCTTGGTATGTTTGAGAGGGAATGTTAATAGCTTGTCTCTACAGCGAACAACAGTGTCTTTGTCTCTCTAAACCCAACCCAGATGTGACTGCGAGTATAGTTACCACTGATTTCATTCTGGAGTGGGATTGTAATGGTAGGACTCGAGTCCGTTTGGGCATGTTGAGGGCCTTGACTGCTGCAGATTCACATGGTTACAATTCAGTTTTACAATTTACTGTGCACCACCCTTAACCCCTAAAGGCCGGAGACTATGTTTCACCAATACCACCCCATTCTGCCGTCTGTCTGTTAGCTGAGACGATCCAAAACTAATTCGAACAATTTTTCGTTGCTTTCAACCGTAAGATCTTCAAGTTAACTACTACAAGAAGACACTCAAAAACTTTCATCAATTTTGATCGCAGGGATTGTAAAATACATTTGAGGAGTGTAGTGTGGTCCTTTTTTTCCCAGCACGAATAGGGTCAGCATAATTTGACTCAAGATAATGGCATATAATTTTACTATACATTGCATAAATTTTATGGATCTACGTTCTAGCTTGGGCTAGGTCATTGCACGCCAAAAATCACACATAATGGAGGTGTTTAGGATAAGAGAAGTGGACTTGCAATGACTTGGGGTATAGAGAGTCGCCGTTTACACAAAAAAGTAATTTTATTTATCAAATAAACAATAACTGTTGGATCTGAAATCCAAACTATAGATAGAATCATAGAATTATCATGCATTTTTCTATTGGGTGAAGAAAATAAATTCGGAAAAAAAGAAAAAAGAAAACTGAATTATCACAGTGTATCTTAAGGTAAAATTGATTCAGAGGGTTGCCAAGAATTTTCCTACATTGCTATTCACCTCAAAATTGTGTATTACTTAGTTCTAGAGTAGTACTATTCAAGTTCTATAGTAGTACTATTTAGCTCTATAGTAACTTGCTCACCCTACCTGCTCTCCTTGTTTGATATTTAAAACCCTATAATTTTGTCTTTAATCCCTAAAGGACCAAGTGTCAAAATGGGCTTTTTGAAAGTTTGGTCAGGTTCCTATGGTGTCAATTTCTAACATTCCACTTTGAAATTTTTACTTTAGAAGGACATCACTAAGACATCAATGGCAGAGCAATTTTTTCCTAAATCCAACATATAATGAAAAAGTTATAGGGTTTTGAATTTCAAATGGGGAGAGCGGGCACTTTGGGCACCTCCAAAAACTTTTGCTAGGACACTCTATTGAAAATGAGATTTTCAATACTAGCAAGTGATATTTTTTCCCTTCATGATGTCAAAAAAAGTTCTTGTCTTTAGTGAAAAATAGCATATTAACCCAAGTCAAACATTTTCACACATTGTTGGGCAAGGTACCTAAAAAACTTCTTCTTTTCCACATAAAACTTAGAGATTTTCATATTTTTTACTTTTTATTTTTCCACAACAATAGGTATGTAGTGTAAATCTCCTTATTGACCATTCGGATTATCAATCTAAAATGCAATATTTTTTTAGTATGTTACTGAATAAGTCGTATTAGAGATCCTATGGTCAAAACTAGAAATCAAAGTTTTTGTTTCCTTCTTTATTCATTGCTCTAGAATCCAACTATTTTGAAGTGTTTTTGGTGTGAAACAGTCATGGTACCTTAGGGGTTAAATTAGCATTTGTGAAAAATTGTACTTCTACAAAGGTTTTGGTAATGCCCATCTATAGTATAAATGATAGACAAATGATAGGAATTGACACCATGTGAACTTGATCATTTAACCTTCAAAAGTTCATTTTCGAGCATTTAGTCATGTAGAAATTAAGGGACTTTTAAGCTAGGGACCAAGGTTGAGACACTGAGCAATTCTAGCCATTTGAATAGTCTAGAAACCAAACTTATCTTGTCGGATTCCACACTAGGAACCAAGGATCGATGGCTTACAAAATGCCTACATGACAACATTTTTTGAGAGTTTTGGTGCCAAGGGTTTGGCCCCTCAAGAAGAGTGTGAATTGAAGAAGAATAGGAATTCAAACTATTGGCAAGGGGTATAACTTTTTTTAATTATAATATTTTGAAAAAAATAATAATTTCAAAACTTTGCCTCCCGGCATTGGTTTGGTCTTTGATTGAGTTTGGCCCTCGGGTTGTGTGAAAAATCCCCCTTAGAACTATGGTGAAATGGCAAGAAGTTTTTTTTTTCATTTTTAAATTATTTAAAAGGAATGATGATGAGCTTTGTGTTGGCCTACACCATTGTGGGGCAACATTCTTAAATTGGTCCCTTAGGAATAAAAAATCCATAGAAAATGGAATCATGTATAAGCCATGTACTACACCTAAAATTTATGTTTAGTAAAGTGGTATGAACTACGTAGTAGTTTATGTTTAAACTAATTTAACTAATTTATGTTTAGTAAAGTGGTACCCCACTACACTATTTTAAAACTAAACTAATTTATATTTAGTGAAGTGGTACCCCACTACTCTATTTGTGAACAAGTTGATGATTGGTGTTCACATATGCCACGTCCTCAATGCAGCCTCCAATGTCAGCCCTTACCTAGGACAATCTTTAGATCTTTGCACCATTACGCATTCTCTTTTAATTCCTAAACAACAAATTGCAATTAGTGTCGAAGTCCACATTTAGTGTCCACTATAGTAAATATAAATGTTAGTACATAGTGGTCTATTTTGAATTGGCCTACCTTCCATATCCACCTCTTCTTAACTCCTCATGGACATTTTGTACCTATGGAGTACAAGCAGTGTGTGGACATGTTTCTAAAAATCTACTTTTGAAGATAAAGATTTGAAACTCTTATTGAAAATAGAAATACTCTTATCTGTGGAGGGATGTTTTTATTTTCTTGAAATTTTGAAGAAAAAAATTATCATGCTTCACACATAAAAAGCTAGAACCTAGGGCACCTGACAAAGTATCATAGAGCTATATAGTACAATTTTTTTAAGTGGGCAACACTAAAGAAAGTTCCAACAATTGTCATTGATTTTATAATGAAATGCTACTAAACCTATATCAGGTGGACATGAATTTAGTGGTGGAACAAATAGACACTTTATTCACGCCGGCCCCTGTCGGAGATCAAAGTTCTTTTTCTTCTCATAACAAAATGCATAGAAATCAAGAATTTCCATTTTTCCAACTTTTCCCCTTAAACGAGTCAAGATAATGTCATCTACCATGTTGGAATTTGGATCCAACATTTTTTTTGCTAATGTATGAGAATAAACTTACTTTGCTAAGAAAATGGCCACATTCAACCCTAAACCCTTCAGATGCATGTGTCTTACAATCTACAGGGACAGAGTTTACAAAGACATTTGAGTGTCTACTTGTAATTCTAAAATTTGAGATCCTGTGGTTGGAGTTTTGGGTGATTTTAATGAAGCATTATCATGGTTGTTTAGGGATTAACTTCTAAAGGACTCTGACAATTTCACACCAAAAATACTTCGAAATTGTTGATTCTAGTGCAATGAGTAAAGAAGGAAACAAAACCTTATATTTATGATTTTGACTTTAGGATCTCAAATAAAACTTACTAAGTAACATACTCACAAAAATTCAAAACCTTTGACTGCACGGATTGAAAGATTATAGTCTTTGAAGTCAAACAAATGGTTCATTTTCTTTCCTACGTTGAGTGGATCAAGAGACTTTGACTTCACTTGATATCAAATTTTTGCACTACACAGGGTTTAAACATTTTACCATTTTGTTAAGCATGCCGTTAGTTCCCTATACACCAATGTTTTTAGGTAAAGAAGGGATGTAGCATATTCAAATCAAGTGTGCAAGGAGTAGAGGTTCAAAAAATTGCCATTTCATGATTAATTTTTTTGAACTTAATATGTTTTAGAATGATAATCCAAACGGTTAATATTGTAGAAAAAATGAAAAGTGAAAAACATGAAGATCTATAGGTTTTATGTAGAAAAGATGAAGTTTTTTCTCCGCTTGCCCGAAATGTGTACAAATGTTTGACTTGAGTTAAAATGATTTTTTACTCTAATGACAAGAATTTTTTTGACATCTTCAAAGAAGGTTATATCCTCTACATGTATGAAAATGTCAATGTCAATAGAAACTTCTAGCAAAAAATTTGGAGCTACCCAAAGTGTCAATTTCTAACTTTGAGTGGTACTAAGGGGGGTTTCACACGCAAACCAAGGGTTGAGAGGCCGAGTATTACTTGCAATTTGATTGGTCTAGAGCCTCAAAATTGGCCTTGGTCGACGTCTTGGCTTTCACACACGGACCAAGGGTCAAGAGGCCGAGGGTGCCTAAAATGCCTACATGGCAACACTTTTTGGAGGTTTTGGCGCCTAGAGTTTGGTCCCTTGAGAGAAGTTTGGGTTTCTATTCTCGTTTGGACCAAACTTTTTTCGAGGTGCCGAACATTTTTTTTATTAAAGTATTAAGATTTGACAAGATCTCCACCGCTAGATTAAAACAATAACTTGTTTTATCCTAAAAATTTTACCTGAAATGTTTTATTCAAATTTTCACCTAAATGTTTTTACCTGAATTTTTCTGTGTTGTTGCTTATGCTGGAATTTTCTATGTAATGAGCATTTTGACCATTTTCTTGAATTTTTTAACCAAAAATGTATTCCCTTGTGGACTCCATGGCAAGTGAATAATAAAAGATGAAGATTTCAGAAAATTAGGACCTTCAAGTAGTAATATTTGACTTGGGATTTACCAAATGATATGGGTCACGGCCTCTCAACTCGGTCCCTCGCGCTTTCACACTACAAGGACCCAAACTGTGCAAATTACATATTTTAATAAATTTTTCCAACTCCAAAACTTGGCCTCTTGATGTAGTTTGGTCCTTGACATACAATCACTCCAAAAACTGATTCAATGTTATGGACAAGGACTTTCAAAGCCACATGGTAAAAAAAATAATGAGATTTTTAGTGGATGTAGAATATGGATGAAAAAGAACCTCAAGTTGACTTTGACATGATGTCATGATGTCATGATGACATCATCATCTTCCAGAGGTTTGAGTGATAGAGAGGAAAGCTTCAAGAGTGCATAGACTCAGTTTTTGAGGCCATCCTTGCTACCTTCTTCGGTAACTTGTTGTGATTTGTAGAAGTTGTAACAAAGGATGAGGCCAATTTCTAAAGACAAAGAAGAAAATATTGTAGCTTTGGTAGAAAAAAGAAACAGTAGTAGAAAGATTGCAAGAAGCTTGGGTTTATCACAATCTACAGTTAATAGAGTGAGAAAGCATCACTCTCACAACTAAGACTTGTCTAAAGGAGGTCGTCCCAAAGTCCTTATAGAGCGGGAGAAGAAATATGCTTCAGGTTTAGTAACTGTTGGAGGTTTAGAAACTACAACAGAGGTTGCAAAAGTGTTTAGAAGAGAGACAAATATAGAAATGTGTGATAATACCTTGAGGGATGCATTGAGAGAACAAGGATTGTCTTCTTCTTGAAAAATTGAGAAGCCTTTTTAAGTGAGAAGAACATCAAAGCAAGGTTTCAATTTGCTCAAAATCACAAAGATTGGACATTGAGTGATTGGGAGCGGGTGGTATTTAGTGATGAAACCAAAATATGATGTTTTAGCTCATATGGAAGAGCTTGGTGTTGGATTGAAGACAAAGAAAACATCCCTGTACGTGCTGTCAATCAAATTGTCAAACATGATGGAGGCGGCATTATGCTTTGGATTTGTTTGACTCCTAAAGGATTAGGGGCATTGTATAATATACATGGACGTTTAAATGCTAAAGGCTACATTGGGGTTTTAGAGCAAGATTTGTATTCTACATTGCGGGATTTGGAGTTCAATGTTAAGGAAGTTAGTTTCCAACAAGACAATGCTAGTATTCCTTTAGCAAAAACTTGTATGCTGACATGTGTGATCAAATTGCACTTATTTTGGGTGTAAAAGGGCGGTGAACAAATTTTTACGTGACTTTTCAGGTACAGTGCAAAAACCAAATATATGTACATACTTTGCTTCTAGCTCTTCTTTACTTTGTTGTAATTGAAATCATATTTTTCCCATTACGGTGTCGTATAGTACTTTATTCTCTACAATTTTGTTTTCTATAGCTTTTGATTTTGATCATCCATGTTTGTGGCATTGTCATTTGAAGTTGTATGTTTCTTACATAGACTCAGTTTTTGGAGTCACTATAGTTCGGTCCACAGTCCGCGTGTGAAACCCCCCTAACTTTCAAACCATTAATCCAAAAATAATAATAAAAATATATTTACGAAGCTCTTATCAGGGACAATCAGGACAATCTAGTAGAACTGTAAATTTCAAAAAAGGATTTTAAAAAAATTAGTAACCTGCCCAAAATCAAAATCAACCCCCTTCTTGATCCATTAGGGGTTAAGATATGTTTGGGCACATCGGGTGGCCGCATAAAAGCTTGAAATGAGCACATCTGCATGCTTGCAGACGGCCAGCATGACTAGGTCCAAACATACCATACACACACCCCAATGCATGGAAGAATTTGGCTACCATACACACACACCAATGCATGGAAGAATTTGGCTTCAAAAGTGTAGTTTCGATTGCCACCCATACTTGTTTTGGTGCAATTTTCTTCAAATAGACACAAGGACCTGACTTGTTTGTCACTTGTGCAACTTCCACAAACATAGCTTAGGTATATTTCCAGCAAAGTATAGAACCATCTACCCATTCTCTGATGATTGATTTGTTTTGTCCTGCGTGTCTCATGGACAATCTTAATTGATGTCTGTATCTGTACACTAAATATCACTATTAGTGTAGTATCACGAATAGTGTACTTACCTTTGTACACTATTCGTGAATAAGTTTACAAATAGTGTTAGCCACCAAAATCATCAATGATACCCCAATCAACCACCTACCCGGCCGCCATGCCTTAACTGACCACCTACCCTCATTCTCAATCCCATATTATCCCTTCTTGCCTTTGCAAATTTCATCTCTCTTGGACTTTGATGTTGCATTCAGGAAACTTTGCATCTTTCAGTTTACATGTGTGATGTGAGCGTGGTCTTGGGGTTATCTACTCTTCGGGTTAGGCAAGATTTTCAGGGTTCCATGCTGGTCCCATGCTTCCATGCTCCCATGACGGTGCACATGTATTTTTCTGCCCATATTTTCTAATGCCCTGGAGTTAATTTTCTCATGCTCGTTTTTTAATTTCCAGTGGGGGATTTCTTAACAACAACTTTTTTCTGGTCGTTGATCTGTTGGACGGGGGGATTAACTTCTAGGCTTTGGGGTGGGGCAATTTTGCAAGCAACAGTTATGGGATAAAACAGTTACGGGCAAACGCATGCGGGCAGGGACAGAAACAGTGACGCAGTGACGAGCCAACAGCAGTGACAGTGACGAGCAACAGTGACGTAGTGGGATCCAGTGGGAGCGAGCTGTACCAGTTCAATCATCATACCATCATCATACCATTTGCAAACGTTGTCACTGTTGCAATCAGTCACGCACTAACTGAATCACCATTTGCAAACGCCACCAAGGCCGTCTACACATACTGGTAGACATGCATGACTTTCATCCTCTGTCGAAACGCCTAGTAGGAATCGTGAACGTTAACTCCGTTTTTCATCTTTCAGGGATGGAGCCCGATGATCGCGCACCACGGCCGTGAGCCTTGCAGCACATTTCAACAATACAAACCCTCCAGAACGTTGTCGCGTGGATGATCGAAGACGAATCGTTGCATGGCAGCCCCGGGTTGCATATCCGCGTGGTACGCAAGTTCCGTGCGCACTTCAGGGGCAAACACTCCACCAACCTCGTCCATGCAAGCCGGTGGTGGGCCCAACGAGATTCTCTTGCGCCAGCAATCGAGCCCGCAACAAACCAAGCCATGTCATTCACCCGCAACAATTTGGGCAAAAGGAAGCGTTTTTTCAACAAAGCCAGAACCGGATGAGGACGAAGGAGGTCAGCATGGGTCCTTTGGCTTTACCCATTGCTGCTACAATCTTTTGAAGTGTATAGGCGTTCGGGGGTAAAATTCTCTCCTACCCTCCTAATTGAACTCGCCCTCTCAATACTTTTAGCGTTTAACTCTCCTTATACCGCACACTCTCGGGACCTCAAAGATGATAGACCTATAAAAGATAAAATCACACATTCATGGATTCAACATTTTATGGATGCAAATAACATAGTTTTGCTTTCACAACGTGGTCGGTTAACATATAGCCCGGAAAAAAAAGCTCAAATAGAAATGAATGTTGCTCATTATTTAGGACTTTTGCAACGAGGTTTTGCATCCGGTGAATTTAATGAGATTCTCGTTGAAAATTTAGATGAGACACATTTCACCATAAATATGGACAACAATAGAACATTGGGGTTTCGTGGAGATTGTTCGGTAAAATATGCCGATATAGTTGCAAGAGGAGAATCAATGACAATGGTTGTTAGGATTTCGGGCAGACGTAGGGCAATGATAGAATCCCCCATGATTATATTTAGCAATGAAAATAGAAATCACCCTATCCGAGGATTAGAAGATTCTATCTCCAGCGTGTGTTACTGTATAGGCCCGAAAGGATGGATTGACCAATCCATTTTTCTTCAATACTTTGAGGAACCACAAGCATTTCAATCCGACATTTATAACTGTACAAAAATAGTGTGGGTTGATAATTGCTCGGGCCATAATCTAACCCCTAGATTAGCGGAGGTATTAGTCCAAAAAAGAACCGTTTCAAGATATTTACCTCCATGTGCCACTCACCTATGTCAACCCGCGGATACTTTTATTATTTCAAAGATTAAAGATGCGTGGACAAGGCAATGGGAAATGAAAAAATCGGAGCTAATTCAAAGTGATGCATGGCAAAATATTCCCCGCGGTGACAATCAATGGTCCGGTAAACTTCTTAATCCCGGTGAAAGATTTTTTCTCCAATTGGTGGCCGATTCCATTGAAGAAGTTAATCAGTTATTAGATTGTGATAATATGTCTTATGCTCGTAAATCTATGATTAGATGTGGTTTAGCTTTAGGGCTAGATGGCACGTGGAATTTCCACACCTTCAAGAGATTGTTGCAAAATATCGTCAATATTTTGAAGGATTAGAAGTGCCTCATTTGCCTACAGCAACTTAACCCCTAAAGGACCAAATGTCCCCCCGGGGTCAAATTGGATTTTGGGCATGTATCTACAATTCGGAAAAAAATCCTTTTTAAATGAAAATTTTATACAAGATAGCCTCTGATAAGAGCTTCCTGGAGATATTTTTATATTATTTTTTGGATTTGTGGTTTGAATGTTAGTACCACTCATAGTAAATAATGGGGACTCCAGGCACCTCCAAAAAATTTCACAGAAGTTTCTATTGACATTGATATTTTTCACACATATAAATAATATTTCCTTCTTTGGAAATTTTTTAAAAAAATCTTCTCTTTAGTGTAAAAAGGCATTTTATTCCAAGTCAAACATTTCACACATTGTTGGGAACCGGGGGAAAAAAAATTCATCGTTTCTACATAAAACCTAGAGATCTTCATATTTTTCACTTTTTATTTATTCAAAAACAATATGTGGTGAAAAAAAATTTATTGACCGTTTGGATTATCATTCAAATACATACGTAGTTCACAAAAAAAATAAAACGTGAAATGGCAATTTTTGAACCTCCACTCCTAGCACACTTGTTTTGAATATGCTACACCCATTTTTTACCTCTAAAAATTGGTGTGCTCGGAAATAACATCATGCTTAAGACAATGGTAAGAGATTTAGGCCTTGTACAATGCAAAAATTTGATAAAAAGTGAAGTCAAAGTCTGCTGATCTACTCAACGTAGGGAAGAAAATGAACCATTGTTTCGACTTTAAACACTAAAATGATAAAATCTATCAATCCGTGCGGTGGATTGCAACCAAAATTTTATGGCATGTTTATATAGAAGTCTATTTTAAGATCTTACAGTTGAAAATCCAAAACTCACATTAAATTGTGATTTTCATGTCTCTTTTTGGCAGTGGCAGTTTTGGACTGGTTTTAGAGCGAAAGTGGTAGTGGTTCTTTTAGGGGTTAAATATTATATATCATCAATCCCTTACTTTTTCTACCCCTTACTTTTTCTAACCCTTACTTTTTCTAACCCTTACTTTCTCAAATCCTTACTTTTTGTACCCTTACTTTCAAAACCTTTACTATTTCAACCCTTTATCTTTTCAACCACTTACTTTTTTTAACCTTAAAATTTTCAAATCCTTACTTATTCCAATCCCTGCTTTTCCTAACCCTTACTTTTTCAAATCCTTACTTTTTTTAACCCTTAGTTTTTCTAAACCTTACTTTTTCAACCACTACTTTTCTAACCCTTACTTTTTGAACCCCTTACTTTTTCACCCACTTACTTTTTCTAACCCTTACTTTTCAACCCCTTACTTTTTCAACCCCTTACTTTTTCACCCACTAACTTTTTCGAACCTTTACTTTTTCAATCCCTTACTTTTTCAACTCCTTGCTTTTTAAAATCCTTACTTTTTCAATATTTTACTTTTTCGATTCCTTACTTTTGTACCCCTTCCTTTTTGTAACCTTTACTTTTTCAACCCCTTACTTTTTCACCCACTTACTTTTTCTAACCCTTACTTTTTCAACCCCTTACTTTTTCAACTCCTTACTTTTTCAATCCCTTACTTTTGAACCCCTTCCTTTTTGTAACCTTTACTTTTCCTAACCCTTAATTTTTCAATCCCTTACTTTTCAAATCCTTATTTTTTTCAAATATTTTGTTTTTCAACTGTTTTCTATCTCAAATGTTTTCTTTCTAAATCTTTTACTCCTGTAGTCCTTTATTTTTTAAGCACTTTTTGAAAATAATACTTTTGAAAAAGTTTACTTTATCAATGTGGTCATATTTCAAAAGCTCCAATTTTCAATCATATACTTCTAAAAAGTTTTGTGTTTCTATTGTTTATTTTTTGAAATGAACATTTTTCAAATGTCTCCTTTTCAAATGTATATTTATTCAAATGTTTATTTCTTCTATTGTTTCCATTTTCAAAATTTTCCAATCTTCTATTTTCAAATGTTTCCTATTTTTGCAATTCCACTTTTCTTCCATATCTAGGTTCTTCTCTCAATCTTTTATTTTCCAAATCAATTTTTGATGTTCATTCCATTCTAAATTCTATTTTATCCAAGTGTTTTTTTTTCCTAAATGTACTTAAATCTTTGTCGCTTCTTATACTCAAAATGTACACATAATCTTCTTCTATCTTGATACACTAAATGTGCACAAGTGAAAAAATTTACACTGCAATCTTAAGTGGAATTCACAAATAGTGTAGTAGTTGGCATTTAGTGTAATGATTTATCACTACACTAATTGCCCGGTTTACAATTAGTGTACGGGTTCGCTTTTAGTGTAGTCCCGGTTCTCAACCCATATGCCCTACAACTAAATTAACACCATGCATCACAATATGACATTATTTGCTCTCAATATCATCTCAATATTTAGTCTCTCACAAATCACATGACAAAATACACAAAACATTTCCTTTACATAGTGCTGAAGAGATACTTGGAGGAGAAAACTTGTCATACGTACATAATGCACACCTTATGACCAAGTGGATTCTTCTACATGACACACCTCATCACTTCTACATGTAGATTATATTGATCTTTGAGAAGCATTTATGTTTGGTTGCTTAGTCACATTAATAAAATTAATGAGGAGCACGAGGTGTCAAAGATATTTCGACATTCTCAATATGCCCCTTCAATATAGTCATTGTTACAAACATTGGTAGATATGAAATAAACTATTTTTTTGTATTTACATCTTTTGGCTTTGAAATCTATCTCACATGTTACCAACATAGAGATGATCTTGTGGCCAAAATTTCATTTTTACCAACAAAAACTCAATCCTAGGAAAGGTGTTGAAGTTGGAAGTAGTGGTAAGCTTTCCCCTTTGTTTCTCACAACAACACATGTTGGTAGACTTGGTATATGTTTTTTTGTGTAGATATTTTGGATTTGAAATTCTCTACACTTGTATTTGACGTAAAGGTGACTTCATACCCAAAATTTCATGGACAAATCATTTTTTTTTGAATTCTTGGGAGGGTATAAAAGTGGGCAGCTGTGAAACCTTTCTCACAGCTAACCCCCATGTAGGTAGATTTTGAATATCTTCTTTTGAATAAATTTTCTGGCCTTGAAAATTTCCCAACATGTTATCAATGTAAAGATAATCGCGTGTCAAAAACTTGATGTTGAAATAACAAACTCTCAGCCCTAGAGAGGGTGTCAAAGTTGGAAGTAGTAAAATGGTTTTTTCCTTTGTTTCTCACAACTACACATGTTGGTAGATTTGGGATGTGGTTTTTTTTGTGCATTTTTTGGACTTGAAAATTTCTACACATGTAATCAAAATAAAGTTGTTATCACTCTAAGAATTTCATGGGCAAAAAAAAGTTTCCTTAATCCTTGGGAGGGTGTCAAAGTTGGCAGCTGTGAAACTTTCCTCCCAGCTACCCCATGCTGGTTAATCTTTAATCTAATTGTTTTATGAGTCTCTTGGAGTTGAAACTTAGGGCCGCTTCACACTATGCCCGAGTTGAGTGACCGTCTGTCAAAATGAGTGGCCAAATTATGGCGAGAGGCCAAACTTTTTTTGCCAAAAAAATACATTAAATAATATAGATTGAAGGTTTGGCCGATCGTGGTGTGAAGCCCCAAAGGCCAATTCCAAAGTCCAAACCCGTATCATTACGCCAAAAAAAATCAGCCCAAAAAATCGGCCAACAAAAATGAGCCAAAAAAATCATCCAAAAAAAATTGAGCCAAAAAAATGAGCCAAAAAAATCAGCGCTAAAATTCGGCCTCTTTCATTTAATGGTTTAGATCTTGTCAGTTTTTTATTATTTTATTATGAAGATCGACGGACTCTCGATTGTAGTTTGGGTCGACTGGAATGGGCGACCAAAGTTTTGCTCAAGAGGCCATCGATTTGGCGCCAAAACAACCCAAAAGTGTTGCCATGTAGGATGATGGCCTTTGGAGTTTGGGCACAAGTGTGAAGGCCCAAAGTCCGGACTTTGGCCATTCTAGTAATTTCATTGGTGGAAATCGACCGCCACTCGACTTGGCCACCAAGTGTGAAGCGGCCCTTAGTGTGCATGTTTACATCATAGAAGTGATGTTGTCCCCAAAATTCCAAGGTAAAATAGCAATTTTCCAGCCTTGTGGAGGGTGTCAAAGTTGGCAATAGTGCGGGACACCATCCCTGGAATTGCCCAAACTCCAATTTGAATGTCACCCTACTGTACATCATTGAATCTACTTCAAATAGTGCTATGATATGGGAGTCTGGGAATGGGCCCAAGTGTGGATAACAATTTTGGTACCAATTAGTGTGAGGTGTTATAGTAATAGTGGTGATATGGTTGGGGTTGTTGTTTGCTACTAGGCGAGCCCAATGTATTGCTTGTTGTGTTTCTTCGTCATTGTGGGGGTGTGCGAGGCCTATTCCATTCCATTTATAGTCAAATGCTTTCTCAAATGAGCCAAATATTTTGTTCTGTTCAAATGGGAATAAAACTTTGAAATTTTTGTAGAGTATGTGATGGGGGAAGTATGATTGTGTTATTTTAAAGGATGTGATAAGAGAGTTTAGTATAGAGGCGGGTAGTGTGTAGTGTGCATGTTTAAGGAGGTCTTTTTTTGGTATGCGATATTTGTACCTTTGGTATAGCCAAACAATTTCGGTTTCAAATGGTTGAGGCGGAGGTTCAATGTTCAAGGGGGTTTGTGTTGCGGCATGGTATTGGTTCCACAACCATTGTAATCTAGCAATTGGTATAGTAATTAGGTGTCTATCGTTTCCTTCATATATGGAGGCATTGTCTTGGTGTATCTTTATTGTGTTTGTTTGTGTAAGAATGTCGGTTTTGGGGTTACATTTGGTCGTGAAGATGTTAAGAAGGGGGATGATGATGGGCGGTGTAACAAATCTTGTGTCTCTAAGTTGCACTTGAAGTTGATGTAGTTTTATGATTTCTAAGTAGAAGTTGTTTTGGGCGTTGTGGTAGTATTGTTTAAGGATTTCGGTGTTATGGAGAGAGGTGTTGTGATTGTGCCAAGGAAAGAGATTTCTTTGCGGGATCCATTTACTATAAACTATGTTGTTGTGTTGCCAATGGCACATATAAGATGTGTCTTTTTTGCTTATTTTTTTAGACTCTATATATTTCCTATGTTTTTCGTCAGTAATGTTGTTGATAGGGTATGTGAGAGGATTTTTTAGTATGTGTGGCAAGGGGGAGAAGATGGGTGCGGTGGATTTGGGAGGTTTGGTGAAGAGTTAATGTCGGGTTGGATGTTATTGTTATTGATGATGTATGGTTCTTTTTGTGTGCAAGGTAGGGCATGGATGGGGCATGGGGTAGTGCATGTAGAAAGGCATGGGGGTGGCAAAATAGTTGTTTAGTAACATTGAGCGCACTTTTGAGAAGCTTATGTGGAGTACCATAGAACGTTTTATGGTTTGTTTTGTCCATAAGGTGTGTACCGTTTGATAGTGTGATTTGTTTTAGGTCAGTGATGTTGACAGAGAATAGCTTTTGTAGCAGTCTAGAGGATAGTTGTCGGTCGAGTCTAAGGAGTTATGGATTTCTTTCGTCCAAATTTTTTCTAGTGGTGTTGAGCCGAGTAGAAAGCCTGCTAATGTGCTTTTTAGAAATGTTTGGCCTTTCGTCTTGAGTAGGAAGAGTGTGCGGGTGGTAGGGGATCTCATGCAATCGGATATTTTAATTCTTAGGAGTTTTTCAGTACCTCCATATTTGGAGAGAATATGATGAATAAGTCCTTTGTAAATTTTACCGAGTCGCCCCTTGTCGTTAAGGGCATTTTGGAGTTGTTCTCCAATGCAACGGAGATATGCATTTTTAATAGAGAATGCTTCTAGTCCAAATAGATCTTGGGGGAGTTGTGTTATGACGTTGAATGTACACTTGGAAAGGCTACATACTTTCTTTTGTACAACTATAATTTTTTTGTCGAGTTTTTTGATGGCAGGCATCAAATAGGAGACCGCGTAGAAACTGTATGGAATTCTGGTCGATTTACGGTATCAATCATTTTTATTTTTTGCTGCATTGTGGCCGGCATTAGCGTCAATTATTTGCACTATTTAATAAGTTTGGAAGTTGTAGTGTGGATTTGTATTTTCCATTTGAGCAATGGAACGAGGTTTATTCCGAGGTAGATGTAACGTTGATTTTGGTGTAGAACCGGGATTGGTTAATATTGATAGCTTGGATAAGAGCTGCAAAGGCTATTGGGTTTGTTTTAGATTTGCTGGGGCACCCGGTTACTGCACATTTTTGAACTCCAAGTTCCATGCTGATCCATAGACAAAACTTATCTATCTTTTCCAATTGGATTTGAAGTGTTTTGAGATGTCTAGAGATGGCGGCTAGGTCATTGGCATATGCGGCCGAGTTTATGGTTGTTTTTGAGGTGCCGAAGATGTAACCGTTGTTACCCGTTTGAAGCCACTGGAGGTGAGGTTCAAGATAAATAATGAAAAGATAGGGGCTCAATGTGTCACCTTGTATGGTGCCTTGTTGTATGGGGATAGGTCAGGTTTTACCGAAGTATTTTCCGACATATGTAAAGCAGAGGCACCCAATTCCGATCACTTAATCTAGTTGGGGACTCAAATGACATTGTATGTCAAAAACATTTATGTAGAAAAATTCGGAATTGGGAATGAGGCTCAACAAATATTTTTTCAAATTTAATCTCAAAGATTTGCAATTGATATAGAATTTAAAAGCCCTAAAACCACTGTCCGAGTTCATATTCAAACTATAGAGTAGGTGAGATTTGGTGCCTTCCTTTGCTCAATGCCAACAAGTGAGTGAGTAAAAAGAGAGAAGACATGCCATGGATAACCAACTCGTGGAGAGTACCCAATGCCCATCGGCCTTGTTCAACTTTTGAGGCAATGCCACCAATGAGAGCTCAATTGAGGTGGAGCAATCCAAAATTGTACACTTCATGATCCAATGCAAATAATGACTAGTGTTTTCAGATTTTGAGTTATCGGTTTTGAGTCACTTCATGCACCATTTCATGCATTTGCCATTTCCATGCACCATTTCCATGCACCATTTCATGCATTTGCCATTTCCATGCACCATGTCATGTATACTCTATTGATCGGAATTGGGTGGCCAATGGGAATTGGGTGCTTCTACCTTAGTGGTAGAAGTTTACAAACTTTGACCACATGGATTGAATGATTACTATGTTTGAAGTCAAGAAATTGGTTCATTTCTGGTTCAGTGGATCAATAGACTTTGACTTCACTTGGTAATCAAGTTTTTGCACTACACAAGGCCTAAATCCATTACCATCGTGTTAAGCATGATGTTAGTCCCTTATACACCAATTTTTAGAGAAGGGGTGTAGCATATTCAAAACAACTGTCCAAAGAGTGGAGGTTCAAAGATTGTTGATTCACATTTTAATCTCTCTTTGAACTTAATGTGTTTTAGATTGATAATCCAAATGGTCAATAAGAAGGTTACACCACATATTGTTGTGGAATAAATTTTAAAAGTAAAAATGAAGATCTCTAAGTTTTATGTGGAAAGGTTGAAGGTTTTTGGTACCTTGCCCGACAATATGCGACAATGTGTGAAAATGTTTGACTTGGGTTTATATGCTATTTATCACTAAAGACAAGAATTTTTTTTTCACAACATGATTGGAAACAATATTATTTTCTAGTATTCAAAATCTTACATTCAATTGAGTGTCCTAGCAAAAGTTTTTGGAAGTGCCCGTCGTGCCCCCTCTCCTCGTCTAAAATTCAAAACCCTATTAACTTTTTGTTTAATTGTTAGATTTAGGAAACAAAATTTTCCCCACTCAGGTTACTAATGCCCATCTACAGCAAAAATTTAAAAGATGAATGTTATAAAACTGATACCATAGGAACCTCACCAAACTTCCAAAAAGACATTTGGTTCTTTTTGGGAATTTAGTTAGGTTCATTTTTGGATAGTTTAGTCACGTTGCCATTTCGGACACTTGGTCTTTTAGGGGTTAATGTGGACACATTTCAACATGTGTCATGCAGCTCACTGCCACCTCACCGCCACCCACTTCCAAATATCTTTCACTCTCAACGGCTCACCGCCACCTCTCCATCAATCCACATTGATTTTGTGTCAACAATTTATGAAACATCCCACACTATTTTCTGAGGTACATGATTTGATGTGGATTGAGAATTGAGGTAGACCACTGTAATTTGCGTATACTAGAATTAGTGCAAGTATTTCAAAATATATGGTCAACAGTGTATGTAGTGATCAGTGTAGTAAGCGATGTAATGATACAAAAGACGAAAACGGTAGAATGAACAGTGAGTAGAGCTCCGCACTTCCTGGTGAGGGGAGGAGAAGGACTTGGTTGCAAAATCTTAGAACACACACAACAGGAGGTGGCTGGCCCTGTTGATGAGCCGGCGTTAGTTTTGGTTTCTGGAAAGTGGTTAGGCATGGAAAGCAGAGTGTGTATGTTGGTGAGGCTAAATTTTTTTAGATCTGGGGTTAGAGGCTTGGTGAATGCGAGTTGTTGGACTAGATCTTGTTGTATGAGATCTATGGCAAGGGGCACCTATGTTGGAGCATAGATCTAGTCCTCTCAGCTTGCTCACGCGGTTATTCTACCCCAAATTTGAGGAAGGTTAGACTGAATCTGCTACCTCCCACATAATCCCTTCCCCCTCCCCGATCTGGGTGTTCAAGCGCACAAGATTGAAGTCAAGACTTGCCCGCCGTCGCTGCAAGGCGCCAACAACGCTCTATATCAGGCTACATCTCACCCCACTACACCTTGTTGCTCCTTTGTACAAACTTTGCTTTGCATTAACATTGTTGTTGTCTCTCTAGACACACTCACATTGGAATCCTCACTTACACTACATTTGAGTATTGAATGTTCAAATAGTTGCTTATCATTACTAGATTTAGTATATCTTCCACCCACATACACGGAAACCCCATTCCGTTTCACTTATGATTGTGAACTAGTACTAAAGGACACTAACCACATCATAGCACACACAAGTACACTACGTATAGCAACAACAATCCACAGTAGAGATCAACTGCTGTGTTTGGAGACTCCACGCCCACAAGATCAATACTCAAGACCACGGGAGCCATCCACGAAGGGCCTACAACTCCATATTCATTATATTGGGAGATTGGGAGCCTCCCAAAATATTATATGAAGCTTAAGTCGACCTAAATATGCACATGTTTAGTGAATTTACACAATGAATTTTGTCCTATATGTACAATATGGGTATATATTCAGCTCGAGTCGAGCTCAATGTGCACAATCAATTTCTATTGGGAAAACCATTCATACCTTTCAAAGTCCTGGAAATCTCCCAATATAGTGAATATGGTGTTCTACATGCTGATCATCTCTACGTCACAACGCAAAATCAACTCAGTGCCCAGATCTGCAGAACAACGTGGATCAATATACAAGTCTGGACCTTACGACACACAAGCAAGCATCAACAAAAATCATATAAGCTTCCTTCTAACCTCTCTCTCCCCCTTTACTACATAACACATTCCTCACAAATTTATCCATACACACTGCACATTTTGTTCTATTCAGCTAACAATATTACCAATACCACACCCCACTCTAGAACCCCCACGCCCTAAACCCTGGTAACTTTTATACTACACTCACTTATACTAACAAGTATGACCACAAGAGGGTGATAGTCGACTAAGGTGGTAGGAATATACTGTCACAAACCGTTTTTTTCCATGTCACAACTGCTCTTTCGCGTCACATGCCCAACTTGCTTTTGATTTCAGATGTTGGTCTACAAAATGTGAGTCCTAACTTCCATGCCATCACACATATCGTGAATTTTCACCGAACCGGTCTATAGTTCAATGAGAAGTATATTTGTAACTACTATATACTTGCCAGGGTTTTAAAAATGTAACAAATATACTTCTTGTGGGAGATCAAAAGTTCACAATTCTACAAAACTTTCAGATTACATGCACAATATTTTCTTTTCGGTCATTCCAAATGAAAAATGATGATCTAAGACTTAAATTTGCTTGTAATTGCAAAAAATGGGCTGATTGTCAAAAATGCTTAAAAAGGGGGTTAAATGTTGATTTTTTCTCCAGATTCTTATCAAACCTTCTTTAGCATACAAAAACATATCTTAAAATATATAGTGTTTCCAAAAATACTTTTTTTTCGATCATTTTCTTCAAAACCTAGTTTTCGGTGCCTTGAAAAAACATATATACTGCGTAGTATTTTTGGTATATTTTCAGTCTCTGTAGTATGCAGTATTTTCATCTCAGGAAAGGGTTTGGTCACTTATAGAGCAACATGTGTTATGACAACACAAAGTCCCAAAAATCAGCACTTTGTTCAAGAGATTTTATGTTCACCGAATATTTTGTTGGCCATGATTTCTTCACACCTAAAAAATGGACGGTTGGCATTGAACAACAATTTAACAAAGGGCTTCAAAACTAACATATAATGGAGTATATTATTTTTTCCCACTTTGTACCCCCTTAGTGTACTTACACCCAAGACTTCTAGTTTAGGTTGTACCTCGAAAAGGTGTTGTCTCAGCTACTGCAGATCCCGAGTAGACATCCACAGACCAACAACAGTAAGGATCAGCCGGCACCAAAGACAACACCAAAGAAAATTAAAGAAGAATGCCCAAGCAAACGACCTCCGCAACACGCAAGTCAACACTCAGAAAAGAAGGTGTAAATTTAAGATCGCAGACAGCACAGAAACGAGAAGAGCATGAAGAACGAAGTCAACAATCGTGGACAAACGTGAAGAAAGAAGATGTTGTAAACACGACCTCGCAACGAGGATACCCAGACACGTGGCCGGAGACCGCAGACACACAACCAGAGACCGCAGACATACAAAAAAAAAATTGCAACAATATCACTTGGACTTCCCTCCAGCCCCCTCCCCACTCTCCCGGCTCTCTTCTCCCTCCACCCAGTTCTCTTCTCAACCCTCCTAGCCCCCCTCCTCACCCCTCCAGCCTCTCTCCCCACTTCTCCACTCTCCTCCCCAATCTCCAAACCCCCCTCTCCACTCCCCGCCACCTCACATGGACGCCCTCACACTAACCCCTATCTAGAGAACCCGAGGGGACCTTCAATACTTAGAACAACCGCACCTTGACCATAGACAGAAATGCACAGCCAACAAAGAGAAGCGTACCTGATCCACGAGCTGTGAAGACCGCCGCCACAGCCGTCAATGGAAACTGAAGAGAACCCCAAATCCTGCCCGCTCCACGCGTGCACAAAACTCCTTGCCCACCGATTGAAAAACGTGTCGCGCACTCCCTAATCCTCCTACAACAACGGTAACTCCAGCCTCAAAGCCGAACCTGTCTCTAAACGGAGGTTCAAGTTGCTCGACCCAAATCCTCCTCAAGAAATCCAACGCTCGTAGGAGCCCAAGCCTCGGAAGATACAAGACAAGCCACTACAGGCGTAAGAGCCCAAGCCTCGATAAGCAAAGTCACTGCAAGCAAAAGAGCGCAAGCTCCACCACCGACGAGTACCCAAATTCCAAGAGTCCGAGCTCAGGGAGCAGCTCTAGAGGAAGCTTGTACGAAGACAGACCCTCGCGCAGCGAACAACACCATCGCTGAAATCTCGCGCAGTAGGCGCAGGGTGCTTAAAAGCCATTCCCCACATTTCAAGCATCGCGCCACATGCCATCAGCCAAAAAAGCCTCATCTCAACGACGACATTAGCTGCTCCCAACCAACAACACTCATCATGCCCAAACTTCCAAAGATAAGTTCTCCTCCTCTTTGCATTTGTTCATTACATTCCAGCCCTAAAAAGAATACTAAAAAAAATATTCTAAAAACATGTCCAGTAGTAAAAGGAACCTCCAGTTTGAGGAAATGATGGACATTGATGAAGGAACCATAAACAAAATATTGTCTTCGAAAGAGAAAATTGTTAGAAAAAACATGGAGGAGATTGGCAGTAGCAAGAAGAACAAAGGCACCGGCAAAGAAGAAGGTACGTCCCATCTCCTTGACTCCGTAACCATGTCGTTTAAATTTTGGTTAGGGTTCAAAGCTATGGAATGCCTTGCAATCGAAGAAGGGTTAGAGGAGCTCCCATGTGATGAGAAAGTTGAGGATATGATGACAAGAGGATTCCAAGAACACGAAGCAAAAGAGTTTAAAACCACAAAGATGGCGATCCCAAGGATCCCACAACTCTATTACCCACTTTCAAGACTGGGAAGTGATGAACAACACTACAACATTACTCAACTTTCCAAAGGCACCAAAATCACCGGTGCCACATGTTTGGCCCTTGACTTCCATGTGGCTATTCACTTCAAGCCACCCTCCTCCTTCTTATTGCATGATGATGTCTACAAGATGATAACCCATAGACTAGAGGTAATGGATATTAAACTAGGTTCAAATGTCATGGATCCTATATACATTCAATGCCATAGTGTCAAGAGAGGTGGACAAAAAGGTGTGTGGTCAGGAATGTTTAAGTTACAATTAGTTAACCCAAAAACCGATGCTCTTATGCTGCTAAAAGGCATTAGGCCTTTTATTCTCACTATTGATAACCAAAACATCATTGGAAAAATGTGTAAATCCTTACCCCCAAACTGCTAACTCTTCTAACCTCTAAGTGCAAGTGAGAAGTGACACATTGATAGGTACATCCTCCCATCAACTTTTCAAAGACATCCTCTACAACAGCGTCAGGCACCGCCAAGACTATGAGATCACTGAGGTGACCAAGGGAGAAGGAGACTCATTGGCCTTCATTGCCGCAACCACCCCCCTCCAAGCCTCCAAGATGCAACTACAACACATCACCACCCACCATCAGATCATAAAAACAAGGAAAACCTACATTGGTGGGCGAATGACTCCCGAAGTCAAGGCAAAGAAGGATGCCATTTCTCTCACCTTCTCTCCCTTACCCCTTCTCATAAATGTGCAAGATACTACTAAGGCTATTAAAAAAATCATGGGAGAGAATAACATTAACTTTGTTTGGTTCCAGAAGGAAATCGAGGGCAGACATAATGGCAAAGCTAATGTAGAATGCACTAACCCCATCGTGTATAAGCAATTTGTCAAGAAACAATTTGGCATAGGTGACAACTTCGTGGACTTTGCTCCACATTGGAAGAGCTTGGAAGGAAGACAACCCCCCACCGAAGAACAAGTCAAGGCCTTTGGATTAAACGACATCAACGCCGCAATGGTTTACACCGTTGCAACCTTCAAGATACAAGATGCCCCCCTCCAATATCACTAAGAAAGAATTGAAGGAAGCCTTGGAGGAGAACAACAAGAAGATGCTAGAAGAAAGCAAGAAATACACCGGCGCACTACGTAGCAAATTGGTAGACCAAATGGACAAGGTGGAGAATGCCATGAATGCCACAATGCTTGCATTCCAAGCCATGAAGGAGAGAATGCGACAAAGACTTCAAGACAAGTTGCCAAACATGTAAAGACCATTGACCACACGGTAATTTATACTTACCATCCAATACATTATACACATTATATATGGTATCTTATCCCATACATAGCCTTTCACTATATTAGTATTGCATACCTTGTAGTAGATACGTACTTCAATACTTCATACAAACATTGTATTACCTCCCATTCTAATATCAATATATTTACTATACACTGTATGTATATACACATGATCATCCAGTATACCATCCACCACATAAAAATGAAATACCCTGTATTTTATACAAAACACTCTACCAACTACTATACCAAGTATAGCTACCAAATACCAAGGGCAAAGATACATACATATACACATACAAACACCCATATACCCTGATACAAACCCACCCAAAAAACAAACCAAACCCCAACTACATTCAAAAAAACTTAAACATAAACATTACCTCACTCAATTAACCAATCATACAATATTACCAAAAAAAGCACTTACACACCATAAAAGAAATAGCACACGACATACAAAAACTATAATAAATACGCTATCTACTACAATAAATTTCCATAGTCAACTATTACTATTATTTAGAGGAGATATAAAAAAACCCTAGACCCATGCCCAATATATTAAAAACTCACCCCTCAACACATAAAAAAGAGCTAAGATGTATTTTATTCCAAACACCATTAAACTCCACCCAGAATATCAACATATCGCTACCACATTTGCACCACTATTAAACAATATCCACGCACTGCACAACATACACAATGCCATTTTTCCACAAATGGCCCAATACATCCAACAAATATGCACACACCCATCATCACATATCATCTATGCCATAATAATCACTATTCACCCCTCTCTAGCAGAATGTAATCATATATTAGGACTACATAACCCCAACTCAATCCAATGGACCATAACTCTCCTTAATAACCTATACACTCTACGCAACCCACCCAAAAGACACATCCAAACTACACACTTATTTTTTTTTAAATTGGACGAAAACCAAGAAATCATCCAACACAAAAACTCAATACACAATAAACTACAACTTCATTCACAGTCAAAATCCACCACCAACACTAGAACTAATTCAAACAAACTTCCCTTATTTCCCCAGAAAAATTATTAGAAAAGCAAATAGGTGTTTTGAACCCATATTGGACTACACACACCCATCCACCCCCACCACCCCCACATATTCTCCCACAAAACCCAAACCCACACAACTTTGACGGTAAAGTAAGTATTATGACATGGAATGCTCTATCACTCAATACTGCGCTTCCACGCCTCCAAAACCTCGTCACCAATTTGACAACACCTCCAACCATCATAACCATCCAAGAAACTAGACTCACAGCCACTAAATCCACCAAATATATCCAAAGAACTTTTTCTAAATACAAACTCATTTTTAACAATATACACACACTTACGAGATGTATACAACAACAAATGCAGTATGCCCCAGCCACAGGTGGCCTCCTTACATTAATCCACAAAACATATGCATTCCCGGGTAACATTTCCAAAATTCCTACACCCACACAAATCTCCCCCTATCTACAAATCCTAAAAATTCACAACCAACCCCTTCACCCATGGCTAATATGCCACATCTATATGCCATCCCATGAGGAAGACGTCAGATTTATTGTAGACATTAAAAAAACTATTATTACATCCATTAACAACAACCAAAATCACACGCATCTATTATGCAGGGATTTCAACAGAGATATTGCATTAATTGGTAGACAACACAAACCACATCACTCCCCCACAACCCATAGATTACCAATGGCGCAACTTTACCAATAATCTAAACTTACATATATCCCTACAAATACACTATACTCTAGATAAGGCGGATACAACTACCAAGACTAGAGTCTAATTGACGGATTTTATATACTCACTAACAACCATACACAATACACCTCCACTACAGAAAAAGACATTATTCTCAACTCGGATTACTTACCAATTCAGTTAAAAATGCCTAGTAATACATTCATTAGCAAAACACCAATAGCAACTAACAATAAAAGTGTTAGAATTCTTAATCCCATCCCAGATAAAAACATACAAGATTTCAACGCTATGTTTTTTGATGAAAACTCCACATGGATTAACTCCCTCGCAAATACTTTAAGAAACACTAAACAACTATCTCAAGACCAATGGACTGAAGCCTGTTTCACCTTAGACGTACTAACCAATAACATCTCCAACATACTCGAGAAAACCTGCAACGCCCCATCCATACCCCAACTAACAAACATAACATCCAAACAAGGTGGATACCTACCACGCAGACTCTCAAAAATGTAGAAGCAACACTTAAACACCTACCATACCATTCGAAAAACAATCCAAAAGGTCAAAAATAACCCAAGGTGGTTTACTCACCTCATTTGTCAAGAAGTACAATCCCTCCAACACACCTAAATCCCACCCCCGCCTCCACCCCACATATCACCTGAAGGATGGCTACATGACATTGCATTAATTGCAAAAGAGGCCAACAAACAAGCAAGGAAAATAACTACCAAGTACACTAGAGAAAATATTAAAAAATCCATCTCCAAATACAGACAACTATACGAAACTTGCCCAAAGAAAACTAACAGAAAAGTCTTCAAAATAATGAATCCCCACCCCTGGACTGTATCACCACTCAAAATAACAATATACTAACAAGCCCATAAGACATTGCAAATGAAATATATAACCAACAAATAAAAAATAATAGACCTACCATACCCACATGCAACTATTTGCCAGACCATCTACCTACATGCACATGTGCAGTGAGACAATATCCATGGCATGACCTTGACGGCTTTACTATAGACATATGCGGTGAACCACAAACCCCACTACACACGTACTTTAACCAAGCCACATACAATACATGCCTCAAAAATCTAGGAAACAATAAAATCCTTGGCCAGACCGTATCCCAAACTCTATACTAAAAATAATGCCCTCCAAGATTCCATGAACTTCTCCGCCTATTCTTTTCTCAGTGCTTTAAACAAAAGAAAATTCCCACCTCATAGAAAACTAGTACAACAATATTACTATACAAAAAAGGTGATCCTTCGATGCTTCCAAACCATAGACCAATTGCCTTAGCCAACACTATTTGCAAACTCTTCACCATCACACTCACATCTATATTATCCTCATACGGAGAAAAACACCAAATCCTACATGACAGCCAGGAAGGCTTTCGTGCGGAAAGAAGTACCGCTAGACAACTCCAAACCATAATAGCTGCACTCGAAGCTGCACGATTTACAAACCAAGACATATACATTTTATATATTGATTTCAAAAATGCATTTGATTCTATTGACCACGCAAGATTATTAGCCATAATGTTTGATCTTGGATACCCCATCGATGCAGTCGCACTAGTTGGAAACATATATTCTCACTCAACCACCTCATATTCTGGAGAATTTTTTGGAACAACCTGACCCATTCCCATACAACGAGGAACTATACAAGGTGATACACTAAGTCCACACCTATTCATCATTTTCTTAGAACCAAGTCTACTAAGATGGATGAAAAGGGGAAATAATGGCTACACCTTCAGAACATCACAAGTCACCACCAATTTGGCGGCCTATGCCGATGACCTTGCCGCTATAGCCGGAAAACTCAAATCACTAGAAATCTAACTCAAAAAAATTGACAAATTTTGCAATTGGTCTGGTATGGATGTTGGTACCCAAAAATGTGCCGCCACATGATGTCCAAACAAATCCAAAATAAACCCCACTGCATTCAAAGCACTTATGCAAACCGCCAATATAAACTACCGTGATCAACCCATCCCCATACTACACCAAAATGAACCCTACGTGTATCTAGGCACAAACCTTGTCCCTTCACTAAAATGGAAGGTACAAATCCACACTACTACCACAAAACTCATTAAACAATGCAAAGAACTCACAACATGCCCGGCCACTATCAAAAATAAAATAAAAATGGTAGACACAATACTCAGACCTCGGGTAGTATATAGTTTTTACGCAGTCCCATACTCTATGCCTGCCATCAAAAAATTAGATTACAAAATCATAACCATACAAAAATTCATATGTGGCCTCTCCAAATGTATGTCAAATATCATAACTCAACTTCCACAAAACTTATTTGTCTTAGAGGTTTTTCCCCTAAAAAATGCCTACCTCCGATGCATTGGTGAACAACTTCAAAATGCACTAAATGACAAAGGTAGACTCGGCAAGATATACAAAGGACTCATATACTTTGTCCTTGCCAAATATGGAGGCGCTAAAAGAATACACAAAGCCGATTGCACTAGATCACCAATCACCCGAACACTTTTTCTACTAAAAAATGTAGCAAACATGTACCTAAAAAGTACACTCACGGACTTCCTACTAGAACCCTCACCTTTGGAACAAATGTGGCTACATGAAACTCAAAATGTTACAAGAATCAACCAACACCTCTCTCAAAAACTCTTACACAAACTTTTCTTAGTTAATATTACCGATCTAAAACAGATTACACTACCAAATAGAACACACATTGTGAACCTAAATGACTTCTAAACATTTCATAATACGCCATCCAAATTAGTTAAGAGCGCCCTTAATATTGCCCAACAACTATTTTGCTAGCCCCCATGCCCCAACACATGCACCCCATCATGCCCAACACATCAAAACCCACACACACTCAAAGACCCATATACTACCATCAATAACAACAAATGTGCCTAGAAACAACCCCTTGCCAATTCACCCCCCAACCCACTGCATCCACTCCTCCCCTCCCCCCCACCCCCCCAACACGCATCCTCAAAAACCCATCCACATATTTCACAAATCTAATTCTTGACCACAAACATGGAAAACACATTGATTCAAATAAAATTATAAAGAATGACACAAAACACTTGTGTCAATGACAACACAATAATAATACCTACAACAAATGGCTACGCCAATGGAACCTCTTCCCATGGCATGACCAGAACACCTCTACACACAACTCCATACATCTAACACAATACTACCGAAACATTCAAAACAAATTCTACTTGGAAATCATTCAAGCACACCACCCTCAAGAGCAATTCCGTGACTTAAGATCAATCACCCCACCCATAATCATTCCCCTCCTCAACATATACACAACGAATGCAACTCCAAAAAAGACATTCTCACATCAAAAAATACAATAAAAACTAACGAACATCATGGACATATATACGAAGAAAACGGAAGGCACCTAATCAATATTCCCATTACTAGACTCCAATGGCTATGGAACCAATACCAAAACAAATTACAGACTCCCACAAACATAGAACCAACAACACAGTCATTTGAAACTGAAATAGTTTGGCTATACCAAATATATAAATATCACATCCCTAAAAGTGACCCCCTCAAACTCGCACAATACACACTACCTACGCCCATTCTAGAGTCACTAATCTCATCCTTCAACATTCAACACTCATACTTTTCCTCCCCCGTCACATGCTCCATCCAACTCAATAAGTTCTACTCGCCTTTCAAACGAGACAAGATCTTTGGCTCACTAGGACAAGCCTTTGAACAAAATGGTTTGGAAATGGTATTGTATACCCCCACAATATAGAAGAAACAAAACAAGCTATACATTGGGCAAGACTTGTAGCCAAGAATGATCCAAATTATACCTCCACCCTTATTATCACACCAGACAATAACTCGTTCCAAAACTTTAAACCTCACTTGGGCCCATTTCCAAACTCTCACATCATCGTCTTATTCGAGGCAGACTTGGTACCATATGTAGAATCCACACTACCACCCGAATTAGTAAAGAAACCTAGGTTTGAACCATCTACTATTCAAATAATATGCATACACCATCAAAATAATAATATTGGTACTTTAGAACAACTTGCCATACTTACCTCCATTACAAATAGTCTTAACAGAAATGGAATACATACAAACATTGCTCCACCCACACCCCCCTAACCCTAGTAAACCGTACCTGAAAATGGTCCCATCTTAAATATGCATACACAACACAAAATCATCTCATTACACCACCCCCCCTCTCCACATATCATGACTACCCCCCCTTAAAGTTTCCCCCTGATATTGTTACTATACATATGGCTCCTTCAAAGAACCAACAGAAGTAAGTCCGAGACATTGGCATAGAGAAAAAGCCGGATATGGCATATACAACTCTTCCAAAGAAATAAAAATATCCAAAAGACTCCATGGACTTCAAAATATCCTTGGAGCAGAAATGATGGCCCTCCATAAAACCCTCCAAATTATCACCACACAATACAGTAACGAACCGGCTCACATCTTCACAGATTGTATAAAGGTCTTATATGTACTAAACACACAAATAACACAACCTACCCTCCACAACAACCCCCCCGACCAAGTCATCCTATCATCCATAGTTCAAATGCTACAAAATCGCACACAAATCACAACCCTCCGTAAGGTGAGAGCCCATATCAATATTGAAGGAAATGAACAAGCGGACAAACTAGCCAAAGAAGGGCTAAGTAAATCCCATAGAAATGCCAAACACCCATATGAACACGCCCACACTACTCCATACTACCTCCAAAAAGAAAGTTGGACTTCTATGGAAGACACCCCGGTCCCCGGACAAAGGTTCCATAAGATTTTTAGATAAATACCTCAAAAAACAAGATCTAATTAACAACCTTGATCTAATCTCATAAAATCTCCCTTAACATAGGTAAATGGACTAGCAACAACGACATTGACAACAAACTTTCCACAAATTTTTGGAAAAACCCTACAGTTACGGATTCACAAAAAACATGTATTATCAAATTTCGTACTGGACAATACATGAGAAATGCCCGCAAACAACTCTTCTTTGGTAACCAAAGATTTTCATCCATAACATGCCCAATCTGCACCTCATCGGACCCAGACACATGGCTACACGTACTTCTTAAATGCCAAAATCATCACATACATTCCATTATCGCCAAAAGACATAACAAAGCGGTATGGGAAATCCGAAAACTAACTGTATCCTCAAACAAATCTAGAGGCTTTATTCTTATGAATGCTAGTACCTTCAACAACAACCAAATCTAGAGGCTTTATTCTTATGAATGCTAGTACCTTCAACAACAGCCTACAAGAAAACACAAGAAAGCACAGTCCCTCCATGGCTACTTCCATGCACATGTGGACCCCAAAGATGTCATTGTAATGCCAGATTTAAACCTGATCTGCTATGTGTCAGAGGGATACCTTACAAAGCCCTTCCATCGGACCACATTAACACAAACATCACCATCCAATTTATTGAATTTAAATATTGTACTGATAGATTCTCCCCTCAAGCAATTGAAAACAAAATCAATAAATACCAACCTCTTATTAACGACATTACAGCCCTTGGATGGAAAGTGGACCCCCTTATTGTCATTGTTTCCGGAGCTAGAGCCACCACCTTCATCCTTTCTATGAAAAGTCTTGAAAAAACATTCGACATCCCCATCAACCAAATCAAAAAGACATTCACTATAATTAACACAATTGCTATCCAACTTGCGATGTCCATTCTCCTTCACAAACGAAAAATAAAAAATGACCAACCACTCCCCGAACTTAATGATATGGTCCATTAAAACCTCCTAATACACACATTTTACTCTCCACACCCCACCTCATCAAAACCTCCCTTATGGCTCTTACTTGGTCCTTGGTCCGTGGTTAGTGGTCACTTTTTCTTTGGTTACATAGTGTCTACCCTCCAGAGGGGGGAGTAGTCCCATACTACTTAATCTCTGTCTGGTGTACAGTAGGGTCCAAGGCAAAATGGCGTTTTTGGTTTCCCAGTGGAAAAAAATTCAAGTCTGCCCAATTTGAAAGCCTCTAGAGAGATCAAAAATTGGTATTTTACCTTGAAATTTTCACCATGAACCTGAAATCAAGTTGTTAGTATGCCTACCAAACTTTAAAGCCAAATAATTCACCAAAAAAAGTTATTCAAAATCTACCAATATAGGTAGCTGTGGAAAAAGTTTCACTCCTACCAACTTCGATAGCCTCCCAAGAATTGAAAACAAAATTCCTTACTTTGATTTTTTTGGGTTAAATCCAATTTGTGTTAGTAATATATGGTAAAAAGCTCAAGTCTAAATGATTAGTAAAAAAAAAGATATTCCCAATCTACCAACATGTGTTATTTTGCGGTATGCTTGTGGAAATCATTTTCACTACAACCAACTTTGACACCCTCCCAATGGCTGAAAAATGGCCCATTTGCCATGAAATTCTTGTCACAAGATAAGCTACATGTTAATGACAAGTGTGCCAAAATTCAAGCTCAAAAAGCTTACACAAAAAAAATAACTCACAATCTACCGACATATGTAATTGTGAAAAGCAATTTAAGAGCCTGTTGGAAATGTTCATGCTTAGAAGCATGGATAATTAGCTTATGGTATGAAATTGTCCACATAATACAGTACCTAAATAGAAATGCTTCTCAAAAAATCAAGAACATCCAAATTTAACTGTGCACACTTGTCACAACCCAATGAATACACTTACTAAGAATTTGAATACCACATACGCATGAAGGAGCTTTTGTTCTCTACATCAATGCTTGTTTTGAGAGTTGAATATCACAAGTGACTTGTAGAATGTGTGATGATTTGAGAGGGCTTATTTGAAAGCAAAGGTATGCACATGGTGATGTGGGAGTCTACACATACTGGTTTGGGAGTGAAGGTATGCACAAGCTGATTTGGGAACACATTTTGCACATCAAGGTTGATTTGGGAGGGAAGCATGTATGGACATGTGATTATGTAGTTCAAATTTTAGATCAAATTCTCAGATTTAAAGTTGTGATTGATGGCTATTCCAGATGAAATTCGTGTACGTATTGTGGGTTTGAGTGAGGGAGGGAAGAAAGGAGTTGAAATTGCAGCTATTGTTGGAGTCCCTGTTAGAACAGTTCAGAGGTTGGTGGAGCAATTTTGAGAAAATGGAACCTACAAAAGCAAAACGTGTGCCAAAAAATATGGAAAAAAACTTAGTGATAGAGATGTTCGTGGTATAAAACGTGTTTTACAAGCTGATCGTCGCATCACGCTCTCTGACATTACTAATATGTGTCCTACTAAAGTATGTAGAAATACTATTCGAAAGGCTTTACATGATAGTGACATTCACAGTTGAATTGCAGTCAAAAAACCTTTTTTGACACCTCGCCACATGTCTCAACGATTGGCTTTTGCTCAAAAGTATTGTTGATGGAGTGCAGAAGAGTGGGAGCAAGTTGTTTGGACAGATGAGTCCACTTTTGAAGTTGGAAAAAACTCTAGAAAAATTCATCTTTGGAGAATTGTGTATGAGCGCTATGCTTCAAGTTGTATAGTTCCAACTTTCAAGAGTGGGAGGACTTCTTTGATGATTTGGGGTGCATTTTCTAGAGGGCAGAAGTCACAACTTGTTTTTATGCCTAAAGCTCAGCGCTCTGCAAAGGACTTTGTTGAAGTGGTTTACAATGGGGAGTGCTTCATTTTAAGAAAAAAATACCACAAGGATTACTCATGGAAGATGGTGCACCTGTCCATAGTAGCAAACTATGTGAAGAATGGAGGCAAGGACACCGTCTAGAGAAGCTTAATTGGCCCGCAAACTCTCCTGATCTCAATCCAATTGAGAATCTTTGGAAGATTTTGAAAGATGCAATTCAACATGCTTCAATATGCCCTAAAAATACAAGTGACTTAAGAGTAGTTATTGCAAGAGAGTGGAAGATTATTAGTGGTCAAAAGCTCCTTCTGCTATGTCATTCCATGCCTACTAGGTTACAAGCAGTGATAGAGGCAAGTGGAGGACATACACGTTGGTAGATTGTGAGTTATTTTTTTTGTGTAAGCTTTTTGAGCTTGAATTTTGGCACACTTGTCATTAACATGTAGCTTATCTTGTGACAAGAATTTCATGGCAAATGGGCCATTTTTCAGCCATTGGGAGGGTGCCAAAGTTGGTTGTAGTGAAAATGATTTCCACAAGCATACCGCAAAATAACACATGTTGGTAGATTGGGAATATCTTTTTTTTTACTAATCATTTAGACTTGAGATTTTTACCATATATTAGTGACACAAATTGGTTTTTACCAAAAAAAAATCAAAGTAAGGAATTTTGTTTTCAATTCTTGGGAGGCTGTCAAAGTTGGTAGGAGTGAAACTTTTTCCACAGCTACCTGTAGTGGTAGATTTTGAATAACTTTTTTTTGGTGAATTATTTGGCTTTGAAGTTTGGTAGACATACTAAAAACTTGATTTCAGGTTCATGGTAAAAATTTCAAGGTAAAATACCAATTTTTGATCTCTCTAGAGGCTTTCAAAGTGGACAGACTTGAATTTTTTTCCACTCGGAAACCAAAAACGCCATTCTGCCTTGGACCCTACTGTAGTGTACAATAGGGTGACATTCAAATTGGCCGTTTAGTAGTTCCAGGGATAATGTCCTATACTGCTGCCAACTTTGACACCCTCCCCAAAGCTAAGAAATTGTTATTTTACCATGAAAATTTGGGGACATCATCATCTTTATGTTGAAAACATGCATACCCAATTTCAAGTCCAGGAGACTTATACAAAAAAACTTATGCAAGATCTACCAACATGGGATAGCTGTGAGAAAAGTGTCACAGCTGCCAACTTTGACACCCTCCCAAGAATTGAGGAAATTTTTTTGCCCATGAAATTTTTGGAGCAAAAACATTTTTATGTTGTTTGCATGTGTGGAAAATTTCAAGTCCAAAAGACCCATACAAAAAATAATATTCCAAATCTACCAACATGTGTAGTTTTGAGAAACAAAGGGGAAAACCATTTGACTACTTCCAACTTTGACGCCCTCCTTAGGGTTGAGTTTTTGTTGATACATAGTGAAATTTTTGGCACAAGATCATCTCTACGCTGGTAACATGTGAGATAAATTTCAAAGCCAAAAGATGTACACAAAAAAGTTATTCCATATCTACCAACGTGTATGTCCTCCATTAGCGTCAATCACTGCTAGTAACCTAGAGGGCATAGAATGACATAGTTGAAGGAGCTTTGTACCATTGACTAACTTCCACTCTCTTTCAAGAACTACCTTCAACACATCTAAGCTTCTAGGGCATTGTTTGCCATGTTGCACAACATCTTTTAACATCCTCCAAACGTTCTCGATTGAATTGAGATCGGGAGAGTTTGCAGGCCAGTTGAGCTTTTCGAAAAGGTGGCTTTGTCTCCATTCTTCACATATTTTGCTCCTATGGACGGGTGCCCATCTTCCATAAGCACTCCTTGTGGAATTTGACCCATGAAATGAACCAATTTGGCATCGTAAACCACTTCTATTAAATCCTTAGCAGAACGTTGACCTTTAGGCATAAAGACAAGTTCTGACTTTTGTCCTCCGGCAAATGCGCCCCAAATCATTAAAAAAGTCTTTCCACTTTTAAAAGTAGGAGCTAGACAACTTGATGAATAACGCTCGTATGCACTTCTCCAAACATGAATTAGCCGAGAATTTTTTCCAATTTCAAAAGTAGATTCATCTGTCCAAACAACATCCACGGTACTTCTGAGCAAAAGCTAATTGTTGAGACATGTGACGAGGTGTCAAAAAAGGTTTTTTGACTGCAATTCGACTAAAAATGTCATTTTTATGTAAGACCCTTTGAATAGTACGCCTACACACTTGAATAGGACATGCATTGGTAATCTCTCAGAGTGAAGAGCAACGATGAATTTTTGAGTAATGCACAATACTACAAACATCTCTATCACTAAGCTTTTTAGCGTGACTTCCACCGCAAGGTTTGCGCTTGTAGGTTCCATCTTCTCTAAATGTTTTTACTAACCTTGTAACTGTTCTAATAGGAACTCCAATAGTAGCTGCAATTTGAACTCCTGTAAATCCTCCCTCACTCAAACCTATGATGCGAGCACAAATTTCATCTGAAATTGCCATCATAAACTTATAGAGTGCGTGATGCTAGCTACAGCAGTAGAGTAGGGGTTAGAGCAGAGCAAGGGGGAGAGAAGGGGGCCAAGGGGCTAGAGCAGAGCAAAGGGGGTTGCAGGATTGACACGTGACAATTGGGAGAGGAAGGAGAACAGGGCTGGAGCAGAGCAAGGGGGAGAGAAGGGAGCCAAGGCGTTGGAGCAGAGAGGAGAGAGAAGGGTCGCCAAAACACAAGCCCATATGCATACATGAAAAATCGTTTTGCTCTTAATCACTCATCATGTATGCCCAATGTGAATCAACATTCATGCATCCCACAATACAACACTCTCTGTTTTGAGGATTGTCTCAACATTCAGTCTATCACAAATCACACACACCATTCCCTTTACATAGTGTTCAATAGATATTTAGAAGAATTTTTTTGTCATGTGTCTAATGCACACTTTATGGCCAAGTGGATTCTTCTGCATGGAACACCTCTTCACTTCTTCATTTAGATGTTATTGATCTTTTTGAGAAACATTTATGTTTGGTGGCTTACTCACATGATTGAGTTCAATGAAAAAGCATGAGGTGTCAAAGATATTTTGACATTTTCAATATGACCTTCAAATTGTTTATCATAGTTACACATGTTGATAGATATGGAATACCTTTTTTTATGTATGTCTTTTGGCTTTGAAATTTATCCCACATGTTACCAGCGTAGAGGTGATCTTGTGCCAAAAATTTCATTATGTATCAACAAAAACTCAACCCTAAGGAGGGCGTCAAAGTTGGAAGTAGTCAAATGGTTTTCCCCTTTGTTTCTCAAAACTACACATGTTGGTAGATTTGGAATATTATTTTTTGTATGGGTCTTTTGGACTTGAAATTTTCCACACATGCAAACAACATAAAAATGTTTTTGCTCGAAAATTTTCATGGGAAAAAAAAATTTCCTCAATTCTTGGGAGGGTGTCAAAGTTGGCAGCTGTGACACTTTTCTCACAGTTATCCCAGGTTGGTAGATCTTGCATAAGTTTTTTTGTATAAGTCTCCTGGACTTGAAATTGGGTATGCATGTTTTCAACATAAAGATGATGATGTCCCCAAATTTTCATGGTAAAATAACAATTTCTCAGCTTTGGGGAGGGTGTCAAAGTTGGCAGCAGTGTAAGACACTATCCCTGGAACTACTAAACGGCCAATTTGAATGTCACCCTATTGTACTGTACATTGGTTTTGTGGTGGAATGAACGGACACTAAATTCACTCCGGCCCTCTAGTGAGGACCAAAGTTCTTTATATTTATATGATGTAATGACAATCTACATTTCCTTCTTAGATTTTAGGAAGGATAGAGAAGTCAGCAGAATGAGTGATTGGCCGATTTTGAGGCGTCGTACCATTTACTTTGGATCCCAATGAAATGGATTTGTGTGCCCAACTGTGCATCCTCTAGAATCTGGCCCCAGTGGCAGCTTAAGAATCTGCTGCTCCTGAGCTTATTTACAATTTCTGCAATATAATGGTAATCCTCGATTGACTCGGTCAACAATGGAATGACTCTGTGTGTATTTATTCAAATTAATATAATTGGAATAAGTGGTTATATTAGGTTTGAAAATGAACATGCAAAGGTCATGGGGTGGCTGTGACTGCATTTCTTAGCTGGCCATAACAAGGACTTGACTCAGCGAACAAGACAGGCATTGTGTGTAGGAGCCACTGTCCCTGGTGTTGGTGCCCAACAATTCATGATACGAGGTCCTTGGAAGAGGCTTCTATAGGGTCTATTTTTAGGCCACGGGAAGGAGTTGTAGTTGCTTGCCCCACCAATCCTTGAAATCATGCCGTCATAGAATTTCTTGACAATGAATAGCTTGGGCACCTTCCTACTAACACATAACCAACCCCTAAAGAATAAGTTTTACCCCAGGAAATATTTTCAATTTTGATAATGATTTTCTCAAATTCTTTGTGAAAATTTGGTAGACTTCTGTCAAATATATAATTTTTAGTAAAGTAGTGACTTTGGCATAATGGATATCACCCAGGCATTACATGGGTATCACCTAGACAAATCTCTTGCATTTTTCAATGCAGGCAAGATAATAAATTGTTTTTCCTACTTATATATTTTATCTTATAATTCATGTGGTCAAAGGTTATGAAATTTTGTGATCATGATATTTAAGGTGTCTTAATTAAGGTCCTACCCTTTGACTTAGATATAGTTATTCTTTTTTCCTTCTCCACTCTTTACACTAATATCAACAAAATATCACTAATATCAACAAAACATCACTAATATCACTAATATCAACAAAAATATCACATTTTGAAGTTTTGAAGAATTTCTTGTGTGAGATCGTCAAGGAATTTTTGGGATTAAAATGCAAAAGTGAGTTTCGCAAAAACTAATATACTAAAATTGGGCATATTTGAAGAATGAATAGAATGAATTATTTCATCCCAATCAGTTCTTATTTTTTGTGAAAAGGTACTGCAATTTTTCTGTGTGTGGTGGCTCTGTTTATCCTAAATCTTTTGTCAACCAATATTAAAAACATTGGAAAATTGTGTCTCCCTTGTATGAAGTAATTTATTTGGAAATGTCACTAGAAATTTGTAAGAGATATTATTATTTTTATTTTGTTATAGATTGTTACAATCTAAGGCAACCCTTTGATGTAATTCTTGTATTTAGGCACTTACAATATCTAGTTTCCAAATGATTTAGGAATTTTTTTATTAAAATAATTTTTGCTCAAACTACATGGAGGTTACAATAGTTATGAAGTAATTTAGAAAAGAGAGAAATAGACAAGGGCCCTACACAAACTTCTTGAGTTCAACAATAGGTAAGTACAACTTCTAGCTGATATTGAATAACCGAAAGGATACAATTATACCCCAAATTTACCACCATTAGAGAGGTGAAGGTTAAGTCTTGAATGACAAAAGTTTGGAGGTGGGCGTTTGCAAATCACAAGCACATTCCCATAATTGCAATTTATATTTATAATTCTTGAAAATTTTGTACAAAGATGCAAGAGGTACATGGCAATATAATTCTTATTCTCATTGGGCTATGGAAAAAAAGTTTATGCCATCTCAAAGAAGAACTTATCAAGAGTGGGTACATTTGGCAACTCCAAAAACTTTTGTTAGGACACTCTATTAAATGTGAGATTTACCATACTAGCATGTAATATTTATTTCTTTCATATTGTCAAAGAAATATTTTTTGTCTTTAGTAAAAAATACCATTTCCATCCAAGTCAAACAATTTCACACATCGTAGCATATTGTCATGCAAGTTACCAAAAACTTCTTCTTTCCACATAAAACTTTGAGCTCTTTATATTTTCCCACAACAATATGAGGTGTATACCTTTGTATTGACCATTTGGATTATCATTCTAAGCCATATTAAGTTTATAAAAAATAATAACTTGAATTGACAAATTTTAAACCTCCACACTTTACACAATTGTTTTAAATATGCTACACTGCTTTTTTACCTCAAAAAATTGGTGTACAAGGAATTGATATCATGCTTGACCCTATAATGCCTAAGTGGATCAAGAGGCACTTGGTGAATCTTTGAGGGTACTACATCATGCTCAACATCATTTACACAATGGGTACATTTCATGGTGACCCCACTTCACAAAAATCACTATAGTTTGGAGATCAGAGAGATGTGTTGGAAAGCTCTCTCAAAGCTCCAAGTATGTTTTGAGTACTACGATGACAATGGACAATCGTGGTGAAAGTTACAATACCAAAAGCACAAAAATTGACCTTGTCAAGGCCTTGTAGGTGTTTCAAGGTTACATGATGGTACTGAATTTAGACCTTGTGTAGTGCAAGAATTTGACACCAAGTGAAGTCAAAGTATGCTATCCATTTAACGCAAGGAAGGAAATGAACCATTTTTTCTACTTCAAACACTATAATCTTTCAATTTGTGCGGTCAAAGTTTATGAGATTTTGTAAGTACAATAGTTAATAGATCTAAATTGAGATCCTACAGTAAAACTTTTATTAAAAGGTACTTTTTCCTTCCTTATCCATTGCACTAGTTTGGAAGTGATTTTGGCGTGAAATTGTCAAGGATTTTTAAGGGTTAACGTGGTCTACCCTGCCAAATTGACAAATTAAAAGCCGTGTGCATTCCCGCAATGCTCTACTTCCAAAAAATTCATTCTCTCATTGCCATGACGGTGAACAAAATGATAAGACCTATTCTTTGTTCATGCTCGTGAGCTCTATAAATGAGTTCAATTTTCCATGAAAGGTAGACACCATTTGCAATAAAGACATTGTTATATATTTATTAGTCCCAAGACACTTTTGACATTTTCTCACCAAAAACATTTCAAAAGTGCCCATTGTATTACAAAGAACAATAATGAAAAGAAAACTGTCATTTCCATCTCCAATAAGATCTTGACTGAGACTACTCAAAAAACATTCAGCACAATTTCCAAAAAATTTGACCATAAATTCACTTGGAAGATTATAGTGTTTGAAGAGTAGACATTGATTTGGTGTGTGCCACTTGCTAGTCAAAGTTCAAGTTTCAAAACATTTGATCTGTTGGAATACAGTTGGAAATAGGTGTACAAACCTTAGTGTCCAAATGGGAACTAAAGGCCCTACCATGTGGATACTTTCCATATCTTCACCATGTTCACTGCTTTCCAGAGCACATAGCGTAATATACAAACATCATGCCTATTTGATATTTTCCACAAAACATGATCATCAAGTGAATCACGTGAACAAGCGTGTTTTGTTGACCCACAATCTGCTCGCATGATGTGCTGATACCATCCAGCTTTCCCATCAATCCAGGACCTGGAGCAACTTCACCAACACTGATGCTCCACCAAAGGCATAACCGAAACTAGGATGCCCATCTCCCATCTGATGAATCCGGCTATCATCTCCAAGAATATACCATATGAACTAACTTCATGTGAACTAAAGTTCACTTTGAAGAATTCGATCCTTGAGTGGAGCGAACGAGCGGCGGTGAATGTCACATGGCCCATGTTTCAGAAGAGCTGCCATGTGGGATGCTGTTCCATAACCCTTATGAGCCTTGAACCCATACTCTGGCCACTTCCTGATAGAAATAGGATATTTCCCACTATTAAAAGATAGTCTTCTTGAAGTACTAACTATAGTAAAGACGATGTTTGCATTGCGTTCTTACTTATCATAATCCAGCATCATGCGATCGCGTGTGACCTTTGCCAATATAGAGGCTGCTGCAATCACATGGCACTCCGCGTCTCCCTGTGAACATCAGAGGAAAAGCAAACAATATCATTCAGGTGAAGTGCTACCGTTGACTGGAGTTACATGAACGCAAGACTGGGCCTCGACCTCAACAAAAACCGAAGCGGATCTACCTTTATAACAAATTGTGCTTCCTCCTTGGACAAATCGGCTGGAAGCCTGTTGCCATCCACAAGGACGTAATCTGGAGCCTGTCCTTTCTCAGACTTGAGATTTACTACGCACGTAGACATTGCCAGCAGAGTTGCCTAAAACATTCACATGCCAGTTTGAACGTCAAACTACACATGCAATCTGTGCAACCAACAAATTCTCTAATGATGTTGTAACTGAAAACTAAAGTTTTCAGATGGCAAGGACATCTTGTAACATGACAAACAGAGGTAAGGGAAATATACAGCTTTCATTACGAGGCACTGGTATTAGTTTTTTTCACTCAAGTTCTACAACCCTACAATGCCAATCTGGTTGAAGTTAAATAGTCTTTGATTAATAAGGTGAACAGATGAGACCAAAGCTGGCAAACAGAAAGTACAAGAAAAACACAGAAGAGCAAAGAACCTGTAGAATATTAATCTCATCAATCTTTGCTGCATCCACCACATGTATCTGCACAAAGTTCACCAGTCCATAGCATCCCATTGAGTAGAGTCCAGGCACCAAACGAATTTCATCATAAATAAGAGCAACGTACTCTAAATTCTGCTCCGTTCTGGACCAAAACAATGTGGAATTACTGCACTACTTAGAAAACAAAAGTTTCACATTCCAGCTGCTTGATCACCACAATGACCAATAAACCAATACAGTCACAGCACTAGAGCACGTACAGCATATAAAACTCCAGGTGTGGATATGATTTGAGCATAAATCTCTTCTCTCTGCGTTTCAGTAAGCTTCTTACTATCGTCCACACCTGCACATTCAACGAGAAATCAGAAGAGTAACTTCCCATGTGAATGATGAGAGTTGGATGTGGCTGAAAACTCTTGCCTGGAATTGTGACCGAGGCAGGAATAATGCACGCTGCGGCCACCACAGGGCCAGCTAATGGCCCTCGCCCCGCCTCATCCACTCCCGCAACATTCCGAAACCCCAGCTCCCAAAGCTTCGTCTGTCAATTTAGCCACAATAACACTCAAACTTCCTAAACCCTTCCTAAACCCAGTCTCAACTGCGAAACAGTTGAGGTGACCCAACCTCTAGATCCCTGCTCGGGAACTTCTTCAAAGACTTGGTTCTTCGCAGCGCTTTGATCGGTTTCGGTTGCTCTGCAGAAACGGATCCCACGTATTCTTCAAGCTCTTCCTTTACATCGCTCTTGGTTCGGGAGCTGCGTTTGGTCACTCTCTGAGCAACGGGCTTCTCGGGAATCTCACTCGCGACTGCAGCAATCAACCTCGCCGATCGCCGCACGGCACCAGCTCCCCCAACCATGTCACGCACCTAAGAAAAAACACTATGAAACCTCATGTGCACGACCAGAAACGCACGAGAAGAGGCGCAGAGAAAGCTTACAGAAGAATGCCGGGTCGGGAACTCCTTAGAAAACTCTCGCAAACATCCTCCCAAGATTTCGAACTCCCTCACTGACTTCAAGGAGCAAATGATCTCCCGCTACATGAGCATTCAAAGCAGCAAACAAACGGTATTCACCGAATTTGAAACCCTCATCTCTGCATCACATTCGAGATTAGGTCTAGATAACAGGGTTCAAATGCGGCGAAGAAAAAGAAAAAGAAAACAACTGTTAGGGGTCCCTAATCATAATCAAAGATCGCTTCGGCATTCATCACATGGTATGTCAGCTGGTGCCCTTCGTCTCTCTCAACACTGTAGACAAATCTTCATGTGAAGAAGTGGGGATAAGCTCCAGAGATCCCAGCAACAAAACGAAACCCTAATCAAGACTCCAGAGATCGCTTCGACTTTCATCACAAGGTATGTCTCTCCACAATGTAACTTAGTCAAATGTTTCATGCCAAGCGGATGTGAACTGTAACCATTCATCATAACATGAAAGTTTACAACATTCTGGTAGCTCATCAATGTACAGGCTGCAGCTCGTCAGTAGAATCTGCTTGGGAGGGTGTAATACGGAGCGCTCACGAACATGGGCACCCACTCCGGTTGCTTCCTCAGGCTCATCAGGGGTTCCTCGTTCTTCTCCTCTTTCGTCTCCACTACCACCACTTCTTCTTTTGTCTCGTGCACCTTGACCTCCTGGACATGCGACAACGATCATCAGGCTCACGGCATCGGCCCGAGGAGAATCGTCTGCAAGCGAGGTACTGTACCTCTAACACTTTGGTCTCCTCGTGAGTGTCTTCCGATTTCTCCTGCTTCTTTTCTTCCACTTTGATCTCCGTCACCGTCTCCTCCACCTTCGTCTCTTCTCCTTCCTTCTCCTCTTCTTCCTTGGGCTCTTCCTTTGGTGGGTCAGGCTTGGGAATCAGCGTGGCGCGCTTGCCCGTCTTGTGGATGCGTCTCCACACATCCTCGCGGTTCACGTCGCCTGTTACTGTCACCCTCTGCTCGTAGAAGTCGATCTTGTAAGTCTCCACACCTGCAAAATGCATTTCATCTTGTGAGACTGAGGAGGTCTGTGTCATCGCGTTGTTGCTCTACAGGAAAGTATGGAGTTTACCAGGGATTTTTTTGATGGCTCTCTTCACGGACGCCGCACAGGCTTCACAGTGCATCACCACATAGAGCTCCACCACCTGCAAAACACCAGAGACAATGTGTGTTCCAGCAACGTTTTCCAAGCGCCAGCTTCAAATTGAATGAGGTAATTGGCTTGATCTGAACCAGGTTATGTAATAGTCTGTTTCTCTTCCATACGCTCTTTCATGTAGAAAATGTAAAGGCAAAGGATATGAGTCTAGATGATTCATCGTCTGCGCATGAGCAGGACTGTTCGTGACATGTTGGTTACAGGCAATTCGTCCACAGCTATGATGTGTAGGGTCGAATTTCTACGAGTGTGGATCCCTCTAAAGGTGAGATCGGTCATGTAATCCGCTGTTCCTAACGGGTGCAGGGTTATTTGGAAAGAAAATGTGCACATGAGAAGCATACTTCCATGGAGTGGTATACAGAAAATCAGTGTGCCCATCTAATTCTGTGACATGAGGCTTAATTTCAGTGCTGTGGAGCAAGACGGCGCACCTCAGGCATTGTAGAACACGCGATGATGCTGTGCCTCGGAACCACCGCAACCACTTTCTAGAGTCTCAGGTGCAGATTACAACGCCTAGATCATGACAGATTTCTCTCCAACCGGACCGTGATGAATCTATCTGCGAGCTTCAAGACAACTAAGTATGGAAATTCTTCACAGATTTGGAGATGGCAACAACAGAACCTGAAATTCCTGGCGAGGTCTTCCAGAGCGAATGTCAGAAAAGCAGGTTAGCTGCTCACACAACCCGAGCAGCTACGGCTCTTGAAGGGCATCAGACAACTCCATCACAGGGCCCACTCTGTTTTGTCCAGGGAACCGGGACAGACCTTTCTAAGTTAACCATGGAGAAGTGGAATTATCCATCATCTTAGTAAGTGCAAACTAATTGATAGATCAATTAGTTTGCAAACTAATTGCAAACTATTTGATAGATCGAGGCATCTGTCTCTAACCATCAGTACAGTACATGGTGAGCAACATGAGGTTGTAAGGCGCTCCCATGGATGAGGAAACCATTGTCAGGTGCTGCTGCGAAACTGGATATGCAGATCATAGATCAACAACTCCAGGTATACTGTTGGGACACCAAGGTCTTCTCTTTTTGCATGACTTTGTAGTGGAAGTGACCGTTTGGTACATGACCTGCTCCGCTTTCTCCTCCCCGCCCAACTTCATTATTGCGCCTCGGTTGGAGAGAATGAGTTCTGGGACTAAACAGAAAGGTGGTATCAAATTTCCTTCATCCCAACTTTTCAGAACAGGTGAGTAACTACCGGTACTTGCCATAGCCAGTCAACTAACAGGATCTGGAGGATTGTGTCTTGCTCCCAAACGTTGTAAGCTTGGTACATGATGTGCTGGAACATCCTCAGCTTTCAACCAACATGTACTGGAAGGGGCTGTAACTCTGACCAGAAAGAGAAAAAAGGTGTAGTTTCTAACGTAATGTACTTGTTTCAAGTGATAAGATGAGGTCATATCTTGAGACTTGTGTCAGCTAAGAATGGCTATTGTGCTAAGTTCAAAGGCGGTGTAAATGTGATGTTATAACTTGAGATAATGCTACGAAAGGAGTGATCCTGGAATATTTGCAAATATATACAAGAAGAGTAACCATCGTAAAGAAGAGTCTGTCAGGGTGTTGCTAAAGTTACTAACAAGCAGCATTCTTATGATGGTGTGATGGTCACAAAGGTTGCAACTAGGTTCTAGTCCAAGTAATGTCTTTGGCACTGTAGTACAGATTGTGGCGAGCTCTGTATTCAAAGGTGTTACATGATTTGCCGGGGCCGTGGACAACACTGGACATTCTGTTATGTCATGTAAACAGGAATGTCTGTTTAGGAATATAGGAATGTCTGAATGTCATGGAAACAGATTCTCTTTTGTTTGTCACAATTCCCTAGTTATGTATGACAAACTCTTGTCGGTGCTTGAAACTAGTTTCCATCAAACATGTTGTGTTATATGCAAGGAATGTTAAAGTTATTTTGTAAAGTCACGCAAAGTTTCAATCAAACATGTTGTGTTATATGCAAGGAATGTTAAAGTTATTTTATAGTCATCCAAAGTTTCAATGAGATAATGGTCTTTTGATCTATAATAGTATCATTTGATTGCTCTTAATAGCTATTAGATGTGGAAGAGCTTGGTGGTTAATCCTTATTAAGTGTGGGAGGGTTTGATGGTGTCCACATTTAAATCAGAAGTAGCTCTAGTTGGCTTTGAAAAGGATGTGGAGGTCATGTTGTACTATGAATTTGAACTGCCTTGTTCCTCTTTGAGCTAATTATAAAGATTTAGAACTATTTAGAGCTAATTTTACTATTCAAAACTAGTGTAGAGACTTTGTCATCTTTGATAGGGCAAAGGCATTTGTGACTCCCTAGTGATGTACAACTTTGAAAAAAAATAATCAATTACCAAAGGGCTTGGTTGTAAGGGCCATGATGTATTATTTTTCCATCTCCATATGATCTTGATCCTTACAAATGCACCAAAATGTTTATTTGCACGTAAAAATGCAACATTCATTGGGAGAATATATCCTTGGTTAGGTAAATAACAACTTTTGGAAGCGTTTGTCCTTGTAACTTGATGATAGTCATGACATAGGTGATGTAGATCAGAATCTGCTTGCGGTGTAGTGGAAAAGGAAGTAATGATATTTTTAGTAATGGTCAGGTAAATAACAATCATTTGTGAGGACTTCTGCCTTAATTACAAGATCCAAGCGGCAATAGACGTGCCATTGCATAGTCCATCTCATGGATCTAAGTTACGCAAAAGCAACACATGTACCAACGTTAAGCATAAGTTTATGCCATGGCCACTTGCTAACTTCCAACGTATTTAAACTCAAATGAGATTACATTGGCGCCATCTTTATTGTCCACCATGTTAACACTTAAGAAAATTTGACTTGCCTCAAGTACCATCTCGAGCATATGAGCATTCATCTTTATCACGTCTTTGTTGCGTGAAGCAAGAATAACGGGTCTACTGAAAAAAGTTCCTTCTGCCATGACCAGTCTCACATTCAGGGTAAATTGCTTCAATTAGACTTTTCACAACCTACTGAGGCAATACCATATTGGATGGATAGGTGACTAAATCTTCTTAAACAATGCCTAACATTCCTTCTCCAATTGTCAAAATCTAATCCACAATTCAACAGATGTCATAGAGGATACAGTGGCATGCATATTTTGACATAAAGCGTACACTTCAACGTGGCCCGACTAGGAAGACTCCCTGATTGATGTTATGACAGTGTCTAGCCGCAAGCCCTTAGGAACAATAGGCAAGACCTCTTGGAAATTGTTGCACGTTATAAAAGTGATTCTTCCAATTTAAGGGCACATCCTGCTCGATTATGTTGCAGAGTATATGATCGATAACTTCAAAAGAATGTTTTTTGACCATTGGAGCCCCATCCTAGAGAATGAACTTTGTGCGTCGTATGAGTACTTCCAAGTCATTTTGTTTGCCGATATTGTACAAAAAGGTGGGTCCAACTCCATTGGAATTTTAAATCTTGAATAAACCGTCTTGCCTGTGTGTAGCAACAACCTGGCAATTTGAGACAAAGCAACAGCCAACGCAATATCATTTTGCGCAAGCACAAACTTCATGATGATATTCTTCAAGTATCACGCCTTTCCGGTACTACGTGGTTCATTGACAAAGTAAATCTTGTCTAAGATGGCAAGCGCGCTCGATTGCATGTCTTTTTTGCAAACGTCTCGCTTCTCATTGTTCAACTTTTCAATTTGTTGCCGAACCTCTTTTTCAATTGTATGGCATTGTTGTTGCGCTGCTCCAAAATAAGTTGATTGGTTTGCAATTCCTCCATGGAAAGTGCAAGTTGTGGCAAATTAAAATTGTTCAGCAACTTATCAAATCTGAAAGCAATTAAACAATCATATCCAATACAAGATTGTGAATCTGCTCTTCTAATAGTTGCTCCACTCCAGTGTTTTGGGAGAACCTAGATTTAGAGTTAAGGTAGCAGCTTGATTTTGACAAAAGTCCAGTTTAATAAAAAAAATAGAGGTTGTGAAACTGATGCTTAGAAAGTAAGAACGGATTTTAACCGGCAACCATTTTGAAGAGGAGGATTTTAACTGGATGGGATGTAAACCCTAACTGCGTGGGCTCATGGTCCAGCCTCGGCTGCATGGAAAAGGGGGGCCGTCTCCCATGCCCAACAACCCTGTCTGCTCAACCAAGAAGCCCCCGTTCCCGCTGGCCCCCCATACTCAATGCTCTTTGCCCCAGTTCGCCCCCGATACCCGTATGCTCTCCATACCCGCCCGCCAACCGCAACGCCCTGGTTCTCGCCCCTCGTCGAGCCAGTAGGGACAACAAAGATCGAAGAGGTCAGACTACGGGTTCAAGAGCTCCATAACTCCTCCAGTACCTTCAGTACCTCCATACCTTTATTAAGTAAGCGTAGTCTCTTTGAGAGTAGTTGGTTTCTTTTTACTTTGAAGTAGTTAGTTCTTTGGTTGGGTCTCAATGAGTGTAAGTGTTGTTTTTATGCACCTCTCATTGAACTTGTTGCAAGGTGTTAGTCAATATATAAATGTTAGACTTTACAAAAAGCATGATTATAGTATAGATATGTTTTGTATATGTAGTTTGCAAAATATTCTTAAAAGATGGAGGTTGGCTTCTATAAAAGTTCTAGGAAAAAATATGCATCAACGTTCTAGGGTTTTGCTTTTAGGACTTTCCTTTCAGGATTAAGTATTTGGGGCTAAGGTTATTTAAAATTAGGGTTAAACATATTTGTTACATAATATTCCTCCAAAATGTGTATACACTGTATATTATCCTAGATCTCTTCATGGGCATTCAATTTCAAGCATGGAGAACAATGAGGAGTTTTTGGATGGAGAGTTATTCTATCCTTCTAATTTTGAAGAATCTGATGCGGAGGATTTGGTTGGAGTAAAAGAATTCTTTTTTGGTGTGCATGGAGATGGCGGTGCATCTTCTTCCATTTCAATATTCCAGGATGTCTATGTTTAGCTTCTAGATTATAATGAGGGTCAAGGGCATGAGGGGACATGGGAGGAATGCCATAACGATGAGAGACAAGTGCATGAGGGGATACATGAAGAATGTGATGATGATGAAAGAGGACATGAGGGGATATGAGTGGAATGGAAGGATATTGAGCATGGACATGGCAATTCTAAAACCGAGGATTTTGTAGATGGTTCAACTCTATTTGAACATGTTTTAATTGATATTTTCCAAAAGTTTGTTCATTTCACACATGCTAGCATGAAGCTTATGATTGAATGTTTGCAAGGAGGATTTCTCCCTGTTATACGCAAATTCATGAAACAGATGCAAATTTCACTCCACTATTGAGTTTTCATGAACGACCTACAGCTCGCAACATTCCCTTTTATACTATTGAACGTTGGAACAAGCTTCAAGAGAAATTGAGGATGGTATAAACTAATGATGGCACCGCTTTGTCTCCGGTGAATGACGTGAAAAATAGAGTCATTCTTCCTATTGAATATTGGCACTCAATCGTGGAAAAGACTCACATGGATGCTAGCGGCAAGCATCTATTGTTTACTCCAACAATGAATGCAATTCGCTTGCAATGGAGCACAAATATTCATGTAGGTGGAATTCATTCATCATTTGTTCAGAATTGTCTCGAATCTTGTCAGCGTCGTGGTGGGATGAAGTACTAACGGTTCGTCATGAGGATTTATCTAGCAATCTTGATGCAATGTGTTTCAAGCACTTTGTATTGAGAAAGAAATTCAGGCGTTTAAAGTATAAACATGAGAGGGTTCAAACTATCACTATCATAGAGGGAGAATAATAAACGTGCTCACAAAAATAAAAGCAATGCATATGTATTGTAGGATAAAAATTCTAGACGGGATAGGATGTCTAGATTATGCATTTGCTCTTTTGAAATCAAGGTTGCGGAACCTCAGTATGTGTAGGATTCAAACAAAAAGCTCAAAGGTGAAGCACATGCTAATATATATGTACACACGGGACATTGTAGGCATGAACTTAGCTCTGATGCTAATAGTTTCTTCTTACCTGTTCATCTTTATGTTATATCATGGGCCATGGAAAATCCAAAATATATGTACTCAACAGCAGCAGTTGCATGAGCATTGGAACAAGACCAAGAGCTTTTTTGCTAGAGTGTTAGAGAACTTGAACGTATTACCCATCAATTTCATATCATCAAGATTGGAGTTCAGGCCTTTGCGTATTCTATAAGAGTTAATGGTGAGTGTCCAAATGTAATTTTTTTATGTTGTGTAAATACTATTTTGCAAGTGACAATTATTTTTCATTACATTCGATATCTGTGTAATGTATGGTTCACAGATTCTCTTTGCAAAGACAATTGGGATGCTGCGCAAGTTGAAATTACTAGGTTGCAAGGTCTTGGAAAGGTTAGTTATTATTAACCTTATGTGCCTAAAGAGATCGATCCAAGAAAGAGACATTTTGTTGTTGTTGTTATTCAAGATGATTTTATAAAGGATGTAGCACAAAGGTTTTCACGTGGTAAGTCATGGGCCTTTGATTTGACATTAAGACAAATCAATATCGATTGCCTCTCTATGCCGCAATTGTTCTCGATCAGGATGGAAAAGGAGTTCCAGTCTTGTATATGTTATGCCGCAACAATGTCAAAGAAGGTCACGAGGGAATTGCTTTGGAGTTAGGTTTAACGCATGTTTTTTCTTCTATTGGTGATGTACAGCCGTGGGCAATTGTGATAGACAAACACAAAACATCCTTAACTGCAATCAACAATGTCGTTCAGAAAGATGTTCATTGTTGGGTTATGGAAGGAGAGAACATGGTACAAGTAGCAGGAAGAATACTCTTATGTCACTTTCATGTTATAAAAGTGTGGAGTGAAAATCTCCTTACGTGAGTTCCAATTGTTAATAAAGACCGGGTTTGATAAGTCCTTAATGTGTTGATGCATTGTCCAGATGAAAGCCATTTTGATAAGAACTTAGGGAGATTTGCAGAGGAGTTTGAGCACATTGCAGCTTTTGGACCATACATATTGAAAGGTTGGGCTTGTTCAAATGTATCTTGGAAAAGATTATGGCCTAGGTTTGGCAGAATTTTCTCTTATGGTGGTATGGATACCACCAATCATGTGGAGCGCCATTGGGAGTTGATCAAATATACTTTGTTCCAAGGCAGAGTGAACCGTTCTCTTAGAGACCTCATTGTGGCTATTATTGGGAGCGCAAAGGATAGAACCCGAGCTGGCCAATCTACTTTGTTGAATCAATTCAAAATGACACAACGTATTAATGAGTATTTCCTCCACTTATCCTTTTCCTGAATGATGTTTTATTTTTGTACAATCTTAAAAACTAAATGATATTTTTTTTGCATAGGTAATTCAAAGAGGTTTTCAAGAAGGGCAAACGATAAAGGACATCAACATTGTTTGAAAGGAGGCGAGTGGATATTTAAATCTTATCAACCACCCGCATCCAATGTCCTACAAGTAGTAGATGAGGAACATTTTATTATTCCGTGTTCAAAGTGAGACCACTCCATGCGTTTGGTATATGTGTCTTTGAATACCCATTTCTGTGATTGTCCACATAGAAATTTTACTTGCAAACATATTTTGGAGGTACAGTGGATTGTCAAAGAATATTTTCAAGCATCAAAGGAGAGTGAAATGGTGGAGGACATGATGGAAATGGAAGATGATACATTTAATGAAGCACCCATTTCTCCTTTCAATATAGATGAAGAGGTTGGAGAACCTTCAGGCATCGATGAAAATAGTGCAGAGTTGCTTTGTGCAATTAGAGAAGCAAAGGCATTATTACAGAACGCTAAAGCTTCTATTGGAGATTATTCTATAGATGATCAGAAACACAAGTTACAACTTGTTCAGGATTTCATACATCATTTTTTGAGACTTTTACGTTCCAAAGGCCTGCAAAAACTAATCTTCCTTGTCGAGGATCTATTGCCGTTCAACAAGAGAATGTCACACGGACAAGGACGGGACATGGAAAAAAACGAGTTGCAAGTGAGAGTGGTGAAGGAAGTGCGCCTCAGCCTCCGTTCAAGCGGCCCTCTCATAAGCTTATATCACATTCAAAGCAAAAGTGAGCCATCTTTTGCAAACTTTCAAAAGTCACTTGTGAGATTTGTGCTACAAAGACTTTAGTGGAAGGACGTGCAACATCAATTTCTTGCAAAAATTGTGACCATCAAATGTCTATGCAATAAAGTTGGACTTGTGTGATTTTAAATTGCATTTGACTTCATGTATGATGAAAGTTGTAATCTCATGTGCAATAATCATACATATGAATGATGTGGTTGAAGTTAATTTCTTTCCAATTGTAGACCTATGTAAAACATAAATTGTCATTGAATAAGTAAATCGATTATTATAACAATTACTAGATGGCGTACTAGCCTCTAAAGTACCAAGGCATTGAGTAAGGAAAGAGAAAACAATTCATATTTCTAGTTTAAACCGTAGGATCTCACTTAGCACTTCATAAATAACATACTCACAAAATTTCATTAACCTTGACCACATGGATTGATAGATAATAGTGTTTGAAGTAGAAAAATGGTTCATTTTCATCCTTGCATTGAGTGGACCAGCAGAATTTGACTTCACTCGGTGTCTATATTTTGCACTACAGAAGGTCTGAATTTTATATCATCATGTTGACCATGATATAATGATATTCACTCCTTATATACCAATTTTTAATAGACGAGAAGGGATATAGCATATTCAAAAAAATTGTGCAAGGAGTGGAGGTTCAAAAAGTACCAATGCACATTTGAGTTATTTGGGAACAAAATATGTTTCAGAATGATAATCCGAAGCCAAGAGGCTTGGAGTTTCCCTAGACCAAGGGCGAGGGGCGAAAACCGGGGTGTTGCGAGGGCGAGCGAGTATGGGGAGCATGCCTCATCTCCGCTGCAACATTGAAGTTGAAGTTTGGAATTCTCTTTCGATCTATCAAGTGAAGTTGAAGTTCAGAGCTCTATCTCGATCTGTCAAGTGAAGTTGAGTTCAATCAAGTTTAGTCTTGATTGTCAAGTTCAATTTAGTGAAATTGAAGTTGAAGTTTAGTCTTGATCTGTGCCGAAGTTTGGAGTTCACAGCAACCTTCAAAGTTCAAGCCATCAATGCGTAAGATATTGCTTCAAAACAGCTCCAGTTGCGGTGGATCTTGATACTATAGGTATGTTCATGTCTTTTATCTCTGCAGTTTGTGTTCATTGTACATGTCGTGTTATTGTGCATGTCTGTTGTTCGTGTTTATGTTTTTAGGAGGTTCTTCATGTGTGTGGTCTCGTTTGTGATTTGAATGATGATGCATGGATCTCGTGTATGGATTAGGCTTAGGTTTAGGATTCTAATGAATTTTGGAAAGCTTGATGTGCATGTCTGTTTATGATCTGGAATAGAGTCTGAGGTCTGATGTATAGTAATGGTCGTTTTTTATATTTTATTTTTGTTTTATCATGCTGCGACCTCAAGTCTAATATGAGATTTTAAGACCTATGTATGATTGAAGAGTAAATCCATGGCCATCAACCAGTTGATAGGTTAGTTTAGATTCAACTTGTGCTATGAATAAATAGTTGATGATTATTGTTGTTTGTTGTAGGTGATAAATTGTTGATCATTGTTGTTGAATGTTGGTATCATTACATATTGTTGTTGTATATTGTATGTTGTTTGTTGATATCATTTTGATACACCTGAAAAACCAACATTATTATGAATAATCAAGTTTCTGGCTGGTTTCATTACGATGAAAAGGAAATTAGAGGGCCATTGATAAAAAACAACAGATATTGGCCGGTCAAAATTAAGGGCAACAAATTGAAACTGGTCAAATTGAGGCTATGGCCGGTTGAAGCTACCAAGTGGTGGATCATAGCTAGTTGAGCTCATATTCTCCCCGAATTGTACTCCACTCTATTCTATTGTAACCATTGTCAATAGTCGTCCAATAGACTTTCACAAATAAATTCTTATAGTTGCCGCTGATGTGCGGATATGCCCATGCGTCAAGTTGGTTACAAAAAGCGAGTGGAGTTGTGAGCTCAACTACATTGCTGAACCTTCACAGAGGCATTGCTCCCACTCTTCATTGTATTCATTAAGTTTGCATACAATCCAAACAACCTTGAAAGTGTCAAAGGCAGCGCCCTTAGAATTACTCGAACCCTTCACCATTCGCAATAGAATTCAAAGAAAGTATCTCGCTCTCGCCAATGGATTGGCAAAGTAGATAGGGCCTATTGTAAATCCTTTCTTTAAAATCGCCCATTTCTTCTTTGATTGCCATATAAAGCAGGAAGGAAGTCCATATACGACATCTTTCTGGCAAGTAGAATTGACTGATTTCTCTCTAACCATTTTGTTATAGTTGTCCTTCTAGCTCGATTTTGTTATCGTTATGTGTAAAGAATGTCTACAAGATCTCCATTTGCATTAAATACTACACGCTATTGATAAAGAAGATGAACTTGCAAACATTGGATTGTTGAACATCCATTGTTCATTGGGAACCCAGTTAGCCTTCATGTTGCCTCAGATGCAGAGACATAGAAAACATTGATGTACTGTTAAATATTGTTGATGCTTTCTAAGACTATAGTTGAGCAATTGTGACCTTTGTACACATATTTGAAAAGGTAAATTATAGCAGTGACTGAATAATATTTTTTTTGGCAAAAATGATCAAGAAATTATTATATGAACCTTTAAACAATAATGCAAGGGTGGTACAAAAAATATAACTCAATGTTGATACTAGCCTTGTACTTTGACACTAAATATAATTTGTACAGTAAAATCCAATAGTTGTCAACTTGATGACCTTTGTTGTCAACAAAGAAGCAACCGCATCCCTCCCTATATACAATTTGAGATAGTCATTTTCATCCGTGCATGTTACTTTGACAAAGTCGCGAGGATACTCTTCAGTATATTTTCCATCCGCCATGCAAGGTGCGATTTGATATATTGTGCCGCAAGGCATGTGCATCAAACAACGTGTCACTATCTTATACGCATCGAGGGGAATAGCCGGATTCAAAATTTTTACAGTCACTGCTGAGTTGATTGTGTCTGTAGTCCTCAATTCTTATTGCTTGTCAAGAATCAACAGGATGTGCACGAGCGGCAAGTCTCTTTGCTGAAATTCAACCATCCAAGTGTATCCCAACACCATGCCAAACATTTTGTGGTCCTTGAGATTTGCCTTCAATTCTTTGAATTTTAAATTGAAAACAAGCGCAAATAAATCTGATTGGTCTTGTGTTGTCTACCTAGGCTCCAATTCTATTTATGATCTCATGGCATTTTGGCTTACACATGAATGTCACAAAAATGTATGGCTATCAAAACGTGGGCATAATTGCCATGGCGTCATCATAGCATGGGGATTGCTTAAAGGTGAGCTTAGAGTGGTGAGTGATAAGCGGGGAGCAGAAAAATGTGAGCAATTAAATTTTGTTATTTCCTTGAAAATTCACTTTGGAGGTCTAATAGCTCTGGGGATTTATGAACTCGGGTACCTAATGTAGAATAATTTTCTAACCTTTAAAGGTAGATATTGAGATTGCAGAAAATAAAAAAGAATGTTAAAAAATATTGTAAAATACCCTATTGATGTGGGACTACAAATAATTTTTTTTGATATGGACACTCTAAAATTGTTGTGTCTACTAATTTCATCTCTGATGCAATTTAAGGTACTACTTCTTGCCAGCTAAGTCAAGGGAGAAGAGAACTTGCTTCCAAAGTTCTACGGAATTCCACTTTTTCATCTAGGGTGAAAGATAATGGACAATTAAAATACTATGCACCTGCAAAAGATGTGGATTTGAAAAAAAATTAAGCTGCTAAGAAGAGAGTATACAAATGTTTGATCAAGGCTAGATCCATGCAGCAAAAAATGCATGACAAATAGTCACTCCAAGCACAATTTTGGGAATGAGCTCTATCATAATGTATTAGTAAGCATTATAAGGGTTAATAATTGCCCATCTTAGCGAATAAAAGGAATTGAAAATCACAACGGAATAAAATGTATGTACTTGTAAGGAATTCTTTCGACTACATTGTCAGCAAGAGCTTCATCTTCATATCTCGTACCCTTCAAAAAATAAGGCTTCACTCTGGAATGAAAGAAAAAATGAAAGACTTTATTTCAAAGGATCATATGTCACCTCTCAAGATACTTTGTAAGCTTGAGTATCTCCAGAGATGCCTCTCAATTAACCGAGATGCATCCGCCAGCACAAATTTCTTCAAATTCTTTCTCAGAATGATCTTTAAGCAAATAGTCATTTCAGTTTTTTTAAATTGATGAAATGATTGTTGATCTACAAAGGACCATAGAGTAAAAATGTCAATAATTGTCACCATGGCATACTAAAGCACAATACTAGATACATTTGAATTCAATTATAAAAAGAAACTACCTCTTCAAAATAATTCTTCCCCATTCCTTGAATTTGCAACTATGAGGAATTTTCCAAAATCTTTGAACTTCATGGCTTTCCAAATTTCTTCTACAATTTTGGCTTTTTCAGCAATAGTATCTTTATATTTAGCTACAACTTCATCCAAAATTCAAGCAATATCTTGTTGCAAAATGCTTTATAATTTAAAAGTAAATTATGATAGAGGAACTTTTAAGCATTGAAAAGATGAAAAAACAAAAACATTGGAGTGGTAAACGTTCACAATATAAGAAGGATTTGAACACACCAAGAGTGAGAGGAAACCATGTTGGCCTTGATTTCTTCACTTTTAAACATGTCATATATTTGTCTGGCATTAACAACCCCTTGAAATCTTCAAATTTCAAACTCCATAATATTGCACCCATTAAAGCATAGCAGTAAAACTACTCTTCACATGGTCATTTGTATTCTATGGTCCTAAACCAAGCCTAAAACTCTTATGAGAACCACATCTTTTCCGATGTTTAAATTCATACTGAATGACACTTTTAAATTAAAACATATATATAATAAATTCCAAAATTATATTTAAAATAGGAATAAAAAAAGATAAAGTAAATAAATTATTAATAATAAGGAAAAAGACATTAAAGGAATAATATAAGGCAATAAAGGGAAAAAGTTGTTTTTCCTAAAGCCTTACATTTTAATCATGTAGTGTCCTTTTTACATGGCTTTGAACGAAATATATTCCATGAAAAATAAATGGAAGAAAGAATTTCAAAAATAAAATTACGAAAGGTTTTGTCGACAAAAGAGCCATTGGTACTGTAGCTTCATATCTGTACTTTATATCCGACGACACTCTTTTCTAAATTCACGGTTGAATCATGACTAACATTTTACCAATGAGTATATAAGAGAATTCAAAGTGGAAAGCTTGAATATTGCAGTACCTTGTTGAAGTCCACTTTTTCTTCATTATTTGATCTTTGCTTCAAACCTTGTTTTTGTATATCCTTAGATTCTGATCATGCCCGACTTTGGTGTTCCTTAAGTTCTTGCAGACATGACTCACGTTCATTCTCTTGAACAATGAAAATTGAAAGACAAGACCCTAACAGTATTAGGTATGACTACATCTTTAATTTGTACCTCACACCTTTGCATCCTAGATCTATTTGGCTACTTCCTATTTGAAAAAAATATCTTTTGCCTTCCACGCCTCTTTTTTGGTGCAGACACAAGAGCAATGGATTGTGGATCACCACCTCAGTCATCAGACAACTATGACATCAAAATTCTTCACCATCCGTGTGCAATAAGAACTTTGTTGTTATAAAAATACTAAAATGCTTCATCTTCTATGACCTTCTCTTTTGACAAATACAATGAATTTCTTCATTTTTTCTCCAAGTACCAATAGTCATACTTTGCTTAAATTGCTCTTTAGAGATAAAATAAGTATTTTGTTGGTCTTACATGTGATAGCACATGTAAGACCGTTACAGCCATGTGCTAAATCTAATTTTGTTGCCTATCAATAAAAGTATGCTCCATGCTTTATATTGTAAAAATAAGTGCTTGTTAACTTTGATTTTAATTATACACACTTTTCGCCGCCACATTATATGGATTCATGGAATTGGTATGTTCATACTTTGTTCTAATCTTTTTCCACTATTCTTTGTTTGCTATGTTGTACTTATTTGTTGAATTTTTCCTTTGTATATTTGATGTCATAAGCTCTTTAGAGACTGAGCTTGCCGAAATGCCCTCTTGAAATCTAGCAGAGATTGTTTACAATAAGTGGCTACAACGGTTTAGAAAACAAGGTAATGATCTCTATGTTGCAACTATAGATGATTATGCATGTGCTTTTATACAAGTGGTAGCGTACTACCAATATTTGAATGGGAAGATAGCAAGCACTGGACTTGGAAAAGAGGAACTTTTTCTACGAGTTGCTCAACGATGTGCCCAATGTTCCGGCAATTTCAAATTACTTTAGCAAGCACTTACTAATATGCCAAGAGCTGAAAGATTTTGCACTCATGAACTCCATCTAGAAGGTGACAAAATCATAATTTTCCTAATGCGCAAGGCTAACATTCTTCCTAGATCCAAGTTCAATTCTCACGGGCTTGAAAAGATCAACATCACCCGTCCTCGAGTGTACATTCAATCAATAGGTCTTTGTGTCCATGTTCTATTTTTAGATGACAAGAGCGAATAACAGACTTTTAGAGACACCAACCCATCACATTTTACGACACCAACCACTGTTCAAGGATTGCAACATGTAAAGGTTGTCTAAGAGATGGTATAGAATGAGCGGGAGTGGCACATTGTGACACTTATATAATTATCTGCAAAAGCTTGCTTTGCACTGCATGCCATCACAAAAAAGAAATGTGTGGCAAAGATTTTACAAGGTGGAAGAAACACTTCCGCTGTAACTTACATTGATATGACATACAGTGGTCAGCAGAAGTGTTCGGACAGGACGCTTCCACTTCCAATATGAGCTAGTTTTCTTACGTAACTCACATTCAAGTTGTAAAAATTTAAACATACAATCACATAGTTACAAAAAACATGTAACATAACATTCATAATAAAAAATGTCAATCAAGAAATCAATCAAAAATAAAACACATGATGTGGGTGTCCAATTCTTTATGCAAAAAGTGAAGTGGTTATCTATTTACATTGGAAACAAAGCCATGAGCTACAAAATCAAGCTAAAAACTTGAATGTAGAATCATGAGGACTACCTAAAAACTTGAATGTACAATCATAATGACTACCATCGTGTATAGCCACCTTTTGCTTGATAAACATCTGCAGCTCTCTCAGGCATAGACATGATCAATTTCCTCACAGTATCAATCTCAATGCTATACCAAATTTCTTGCAATTTCTCCCACAAATCCTTCTTGTTAGTGGGTTTCTTCTTTGACATTCTCATACGACGATCTACTTCATTCCAAAGGTGTTCTATAGGATTTAAGTCAGGAGATTGAGCCGGATGCCAAATTAGTTGAAACTTCTGTGCTAACAACCAATCTGTAACATACTTAGAAGTATGTTTGGGATCGTTGTCGTGCTGAAAAATAACATTCTCCTCTCCTAAATCATACATGTGTATAGTATTCATGAGCTCCATCTCCAAAATTTCACGATACACAAACTTATCCATGTTTCCTTCTATAAGACGAAGGTTGCCAATTCCCTCCCAAGTCATACATCCCCAAACCATAATGTTTCCACCTCCAAATTTGATAGTAGGTTGCACATGCTGATCTAAAAGATGCTCTCCTCTCTTCCTCCAACAATACTGCCTCCCATCTGAGCCAAACAAATTGAATTTTGACTCATCTGAAAAAACCACATAACTCCAGTCCATCCAACTTGCATGCCTACACTTCTTTGCCCATGCATATCGACGTGCTTTGTGTTTCTTTGACAAGAATGGCTTCTTAGTTTTCACTCGTGCTCTCAATCCTTGCCTCTGAAGACATCTTCTAATTGTATCATCACTCAAATCCAATCCTTGAGATCGCATTTCTCTACCCACTGCTGCAGCTGTACCATTAGATGGTGCATTCAACAACCTTACAACCTCACGATCACCACGTTCATCAAGAATTCGAGGTCTCCCTTGTGAAGGAGCATCTCTCAAATGACCTCTCATTGTAAACCTCCGCACAATAGCATGGCAAGTGCTTCGAGAGATGCCTAGAACCGCTGAAATTTCGGAGTACGAATTCCCTCTCTCATGCATCTGAAGAACTAACTTACGTTCAGCAAGAGTCCTTCTAGGAGCCATAGCTAATCAAGAGCAATCTTATTCAATCACAATGTGTCTTGAAATGCAAGAGGTCTCCATAAATACATGTCGATTCTCAAGATTTTTCAGATGCACAACTTGTGTGCATAATGAATTGGACACCCATGATTGACACATCATGAACTGCAGCCCATGCAAGTGGCTCAATGTGAATGATGGTACTCTTTCTAGTTTACAAGTGGCTCTTTAGTTATAATTAGTTGAAAAAATCAGCACCTACCTACCAAACTCGACAAGTGTTACTATTAAATTGAGATTGTAATTACTGTCCGAACACTTCTGCTGACCACTGTACATCTACAAGAAGAATAAGCTTGAACAAATGCAATTCTTCTTATGCAATAATGACATTGAATGTTGTGTGAAAGGTACAAGACAAAAGTGGGTTGTTTATGAATCACCAGTACCTGAGATTTGGCTTGTCAACATTGGAACTAATCTTTCATTGAAGGAAATTTTAGGTTTAGAGAACTCCAATTTTCAATTGGCACCATGCGTGGAGTTATCTCCAAAGAAGCCTTTCAGAGAAGACAATTTCTTGATTACAATTGGTCAATTTTCTAGTTGTTCATACCCATTTTCTAATAGAATTGTCGGGCAAAGCTTTAGGAAAGCGAGGGCAGTGGATAAATTGCAAGCACCTACACTACATTTTTCATGTGATTTGGGGACTAGATTCTAAGAAAGATGTGTTCATGCACGCTCCAAGTTCTAGTATCAACAAAATCAAGCCTATTATCCAGGTGGTGGTTCTTAAACATCCCAAAAATTAAGACTTTGTCCACCATCAATTACATTGGAAGGTAACATGTTTGATTCAAGGAAAAAAAAATAGGTGAGACTAAAAGGGCCACCACTTAGTTCAAGTTATACTTGACCTATTCAGAAATTATTATTTCATTTTGAAATATTGACAATTTTTTCTTCTTTTGTTCATTGTTTTATAAAATAAAGGATTACAAATTATTGGTTCTACAAGAATCCAATCATTTTCAAAGTTGTAGGCGCATCTTAAGACCACAAGTACAGGTCTAGATATTTACTTAATTTAGTGATAAAATATTTTAAAATTTTGGTTATGAACGAATTTTTTTGGTTCTATGTGCTCTCCAATCATTGTTCTAGGCTCTCCGCTTACCTCTCTACATATGCAAACTAGCTTTGTCCTTAATAGCATTGATGCGTTCAACAAGGGCCTTTCGAAAAAGTTGATTAGAGAATGAATCTTTGGCCAATTTGTGCGGAATTATAGTCACCAAGATTCAGGGCATCTAAGGTAGAGGCACCCAATTTTGATTGGCCATCCAATTCTGATTAGTAGAGTATGCATGGAATGGTGCACGAAAATGATATATGCATGAAATGGTGCATGAAGCGACCCAAAATCGATAACTCAAAATCTAAAAACTCCAATCATTTTCGGCACTGGGTCATGAAGTGTGCAATTTTGGGTTGCTTCAGCTCAATTGAGCTCTCATTGGTGGCCTTGCCTTGAAAGTCAAACAAGGCCAATCGGTATTGGGTACCTCCATGAGTTGGTTATCCATAGCATGTCTTCTCTCTTTTTACTCACTCTCACTTTTTGGCAGTAGGCAAAGAAGGGCACCAAATCTCACCTACTCTACAATTTGATTGTAGTCTCTGATGGTTTTTGGGCTTCTAAATTCTATATCAATTGCAAATCTTTGAGATTAAATTTGAAAAAATATTTGATGAGCCTCATTCCCAATTCCACATCTTTCTACATATATGTTTTTGACATACAATGTCATTTGAGTCCCCATCTGGCTTAAGTGATCGGAATTGGGTGCCTCTACCTTACCAGACTTTAGAGTTCGCACTACAGGTTGTTATGATTATCCTTGAACGACTTCAAGCAATTTTTTTCAACGCACACCCATGTGTCCACCATGTATTGGTGTAGCAAGCAACCGTCATTAAAGATGTGATTGTTGCAATCATGCTCGTAAACATGTACCCATAAAATTCAATGTGCGTCACTCTCCTCAATTTGCCCTTGTCTTTGACAACAATTGAATCCACATCTACAAACTCGGTACCTTTGAATTTAAAGCCTCTCAATGTTAAATTTTGAGACCACCCTTAATACTTGTCAGGAAAGAGAAGCAAATACAATGCAGTGAAAAATATGTATAATGCAAAGCTAAAATCCGTTGAAGAGGCCCATTCACCCTTTTGAAAATAATATCCTGGTCTAATGTGCTCTCATCATGGCAGTCGCTGACCATTATCGCACAAACCTCGTCTGTTGTGGGCCTTTTGTACCTTCGTCAATCTTGCAATTGCAAAGACAACAAACAAAATTCTAAATTCATTATCAGTTGCTCTCTCAATCTTTAACAAAGACTCTTAAAAAGATGTGCATAAGGATTATGCTCCTGTAACACGTTATGGAGCAACTCCATTACATTGCCATCCAAATTCTCAAAATTTGTCATTTGACCATTTGAAGTAGCATTCTTCTCCGCAATATACAACCACGCAAACTTCAATTCTCTCCTTCCATTGGAAAAAAGCTGCCAATTCTATAACACAATGCACTTTGAAGTCCAAAAGTGTAATTTCCACCTTGAATAAACTGTTAGTCAATATTGCTCCCAAAGATGTGAACGCTAAAACATTGTTGTATTCTCAAATGGATTCTAAGAAGCTCTTTGTTTCCTGTGTGTCTCCTTGTAGCAAGCACCACATTGCCTTACGAGGCCTTGTCTGTGGTAGAGGCTAGATTTTCTTTGATTACAACACATAGTAATAAGCGGATTGACTTTCGTGGAACCTCTTTCAGTGATGTGCTCTTCTAGCCAATGCAATGTGCAACACGCACCTATGCAATGGATGTTCATTTGTTGCATATAAAGTTAAATGGTAATGGCTACACCATCAATTAGACAACACACCAACAACAAATCCGAGACTGCTTGATGTGCAGCTTGACAATCATTTTCCACGGATAGCTGCAACTTCTTTCTCTATCTGCTAAGTGTGCATGGCAGCCTTAGCACGGCAATTAGTATCCAGATCCAGTAGCTAATTGTAATCGAACATTCCATCCGCCTCCTTTAACATGTTGCATTGTTTGTTTGTACCCTTTACATGTCATTCTCAAGCTACTTATCGGGGACATGGAAATAACCAATAATTGATATGAGGCTAGAAAAGAGTTCAAGACAAGAACTAATAAGAACTTAGATTAACAAGATGACTACACAAAAAACACAAGAAAGGTGAACAAGAACTCCAAAAAGTGCGTTGTTGAGACTGAAGAACTCTTCAACCTTGACTCATATATATATATCCCTAGGACTAGGAAGTTTCTAGAGACTTGTTTCTAGAAGGTTTCGAAGGTACTTCCAGAAAGTTCCAGAGATACTTCTAGAAAGTTCAAGAATGCTTCTAGAAGATTCTAGAAACTTGTTTCTAGAAGGTTTTAGAAACTTCTTTCTAGAAGGTTTTAGAGACTTGAATCTAGAATGTTCTAGAGGCTATGTCCCTAATACTACCAATTTTGGCGAGCTTGAGTAGTTCCTTCTTAAACAACAGACATCAGACCTTTCAAAAGGCTTGTAATATAGAAATTAAAAAAATGAGTGCAAATAACTTGTCTTATCTTCTTTCTAATGGGGCAAGGGTTTCTTCATTTATTAGTAGATTAAAGAATGATGCAAATTCTAGAATTTGCAATTTTGATATTTGCACATGGTTCAAAGTTATTTAATTCAATAAATATAAAATTTGATTTTAGAATCTACAGGTGATTCTCAAATCTTCACCTTATCAGCAAACAAATTGACTTCCAAAAGCGGTAGACACCCACCACAACAACTCCGGAGCACTCGCCAATACGTAAATTTAGAAGCAACAACTTAAGAAATTACGAAGATCCAAATCAAAACAAATTAGTGAGCGCCTTTGAATTTGCACCTTTGTAAGATTATCACCGTCAAGCTTAGCAAAAATCCAGCCTATAACATAATTTCTCTAACTACCATGAACCCAATTTCTCCAGAACTATAAGCAAAATATAAGCAAAAGGATTAAAAGGCATTGATGTAGGTTTGACTTTAAGATCACTATTTAAGATGATACAATGTGTAACTGGGTAGTTTACGTACATTGAAGCTACATCTATTGGTTTTAGAGATGCAAAGGCCCTTTGGTTGCAGGATCAATAATTGCCCACCATAATAGTGGAAAAAATGATCAAGCACGTTTATATGAAGACATTGTTGAAGGATGATGAGAATACTAGAAGTATACCATAGGAGTATAGGCGCGATGCCAAAGTTTCAAATGGATATGATATATCTAAAAGTCACATTGGAGATGCTTTCGTAGTTATTGGTAAAAGAAAGACATTGTTGTTTCAATTAGGATGTGTGACGTATTCAATTCTTGTTTTCCCTTGCCATATCTTTGGATTATTTGGCTAAATATGATTTCTGCATATGATATGAAGTGGGCTTTATACTTTCTCAAATTATTATTGTGTACTTTATAAGTTTTATTATGGTGAAATGCTTAAAATCCTCTAACTAGCACTCTATGTGTAATTAAAGAATGTATGTGAGTAAATTCTAATATTTGCAGTACCAAAAGCAAGATTTAAATCCCAATTCTAAGTTTCCTAAATGTCTTTGCAATTCCATGGTTCAAACTACAATGAGTGTATCCATGATCCACTTCCAAGGAAACAAATGGTAAAGTGTGCGTGTGCCCTTACCATTCATCTTTATTAGCAATGCTATAATGTACAACAAACTAGTGAGATTTGAGGGACAATGTTTAGCGAGTAGCTCCGCAAAACTTGGTGAGGAGGGGTTTAGGTGTTAGGCACAAACACAAAGTACAAGGCAATGAGGGTTGCTAGGTCTCATTGCAAATCCCGTTATGTAACTCGTTTTGCTGCTAGAAGATGTTTCTAAGGTGTGTAGAGTGTTGGCAGGGATTGCAAGTTCTTGATCTATTGTCACAAGTTTGAATAGGCTGCAAAAGATCTAGCACTAGTATGGGAGAGTAGATCTAAAGTGGGGCTCTGTGTTGGGCCAGATCTAGCTCTAGATCCTGCACTACCCACGTCAAACATGCACAAATAGATCTAGATCTGGATATCATATCACAACTAGAAACACCACACTGATCACTTCCTCAACTAGGACACAAGCACGTACACATGAAGATCGATTACTGCCCACAATATGCATGAGACCAACGCCAAGATATAAGATCTGCCCACAAAGACATTAGAAAAGCCACTTCAAAATATAGACAACTATATGAAATTAGCCCCAAAAAAATTAACAGGAAAGTTTTTAAAAACCTTGAATCCTCACCACTAGATTGTATCAAAGATCAATACAACAATATTCTAACTAGCCCAAAAGACATTGCGAATGAAATATTCAACCAACAAACAAAAAGTAATAGACCAACAGTACCAACATGTAATTACCAACCACAACACTCACTTGAATGTGCATGTGCAATACGCCAATATCCATGGCATGACTTTGATGGATTCACCCTTGACAAATGAGGCGAGCCAGAAATCTCACTACATAAATACTTTAATACAACCACATACGATACATGTCTTCGCAACCTTGATAACAACAAAGCCCCAGGCCCAGACCACATCCCAAACTCAATACTCAAAAACATGCCCCCAAGATTCCATAAACTATTATTCCTATTCTTCTCTCACTCTTACAAACAAAAACAAATACCTACATCATGGAAATCAAGTACAACAATTCTACTATACAAAAAAGGCGATCCATCTATACTACCCAACCATAGGCCAATTGCACTAACCAACACAATATACAAACTCTTCACTAGTACACTCACCTCTACACTATCCTCATACGGTGAAAAATTCAAAATCCTACATGATAGCCAAGAAGGATTTAGAGTAGAAAGAAGTACCGCTAGACAAATACAAACTATAATAGCCACACTAGAAGACGCAAGATTCACAAACCAAGATATATACATACTATACGTCGACTTCAAAAACGCCTTTGGCTTAATAGACCATGCTCGACTACTAGCAATAATGTTGGACCTTGGTTACCCAAAAGATGCAACTACATTGGTTGGAAACATATACTCTCAATCATCTATTTGCTATGCCGGTGAACACTTCGGGAAAACAAAACCTATACCCATCCTAAGAGGAACCATACAAGGGGATACCCTTAGCCCATACCTATTCATTATATTCTTAGAACCACTACTCAGATGGCTAGAACGAGGCAACAATGGATACACTTTTGGCACTTCACAAGTCACAATAAACTCTGCCGCATACGCGGATGACCTTGCCACCACAACTAACAAAATTAAATCTATTCAAATACAACTCAACAAAATTGATAGATATCGCAAATGGATTGGAATGGATGTAGGTGTCCCAAAATGTGCCGCTACCGGGTGCCCAAAGAAATCCAAACTGAATCCTACCACCTTCAAAGCCCTAATGCAAACTTCCAACATCAATTACCGAAATCAACCAATCCCCATACTACACCAAAATGAATCATACATATACTTGGGTACAAATCTTGCTCCCTCACTTAAATGGAAAATCCAAATCCACACCACAACAACGAAACTCATCAAACAATGCAATGAACTAACAACATGCCCGGCCACCATGAAACAAAAAATAAAAATGATTGATACAGTACTACGCCCAGGTGTGGCATACAGTTTCTATGGTGTACCATACTCTATGCCTGCTATCAAAAAATTTGATAAAAAAATAATAGCCATACAAAAAATCATATGTGGATTACCAAAATATATGCCAAATGCAATAACCCAACTCCCACATAACTTATTCGGGCTAGAAGCTTTCTCCCTCAAAAACGCATACCTCCGATGTATAGGTGAACAACTACAAAATGCCTTAAATGATAAAGGAAGACTTGGAAAAATATATATTGGACTAACTCATTCTGTCCTTGCCTAATTTGGTGGCGCCAAAAACATACCAAGAATTAAAACAAGTGACTGCATAAGATCACCGATAACAAGAACATTCTTCTTATTAAAACACATAGCTAAAATCCACCTCAAAAGTACACTCCCAAACTTCCTCATCAATCCTACACCACTAGAAATGTTATGGCGCCAAGAAACACTAAATCACAACACACTCAATGCTAATCTCTCCCAAAAACTTCTTAAAAAACTCCTCACAAAAAACATCTTTGAATTGAAACAAATCACTCTACCTAACGGCACACACATCATGAACAATGAGGATTTCAAAGCCCACCACTTCACCCCATCCAAACTAGTAAAGAGTGCTCTAAATATTGCTAAACAATTTTTTTGCCACCCAACATGCCCCACCACATGCGAGACCCCTTGTAACATACACCCATCCGCCTATATACTTCAAGATTCATACATCACCATCAACAACAACATCACTCCTAGAAATATTCCCCTACCAATCTTCCCCTCTAACCCCCCACATCCACACCACCCCCGGCCCCCAACATACATCCCCAAAAGCCCTACCACATATCCCATTAATAACATCATACACTATAAACATATCCAACACACAGACAAAAATAATATACAAAATACCTACACAAAATACCTATGCCAATGGCAACACAATGATAATATATACAACAAATGGCTTCCCCAAAGAGCCCTTTTTCCACGACACGACACCAATACCTCCACGCACAACATCGAAAAATTAAAACAATACTACCAAAAAGCTCAAAACAAAATCTACTCGGACATCATCTTAGCCCACCACCCCCAAGAACAATTCCCAGACTCAAGATCTGTAACACCACCCATAATTATCCCACTCTTAAAAATCCATACATTAGAATGTAACCCCGAAAATGACATCCTTACATTCTCAAATACAATTTAAAATGGATAACAATCAAGCACATCTATATGAAAAAAATGGTTGACATTTACACACTATCCCCATTACTCGACTCCAATGGCTATGGAACCAATACAATACTAAACTACAAACTCCTACTAACATTGAACCAACGACCCAACCCTTTGAAACCGAACTAATCTAGCTCTACCAAAGGTATAAATACCGAATACCTAAAAATGACCCTCTCAAAAATGTGCAATACACAATACCCACCCCCATTTTAGACTCACTAATCTCATCCTTTAACATCGAACAATCATACTTTTCTTCCCCGGTCACATGCTCTACCGAACTAAAAAAATTCTACTCACCCTTTGAAAGGGACAAAATATTCGGATCCTTGGGAAGAGCCTTTGACTACAAATGGACCGGTAAAGGAATAGCTCACCCCCACAACGAGAAGGAAATGGAACAAGCAATACATTGGGCCCAACTTGCTTTCAAACATGACCCGCATAACACAGGTACAATCATCATCACACCAAACAACAATTGGTACCAAAACAACAACCAATACTCAGACCCATTTCCAGATTCCCATATCATTGCAATATTTGAGGCAGACTCTATACCATACGAAGAACCTACGATCCCACCCGAGCTAAGAAAACCCCGAATCGAGCCATCTACATTACAAATACTATATATCCACTACCAAAACCAAACCATTGGCACCCTAGAGCAACTCGCTGAACTTACCTCCATATCGGACAATTTAAACATACACAGATTATACACAAAATTGGCCCAACCAACACCTATACAAACCCCCGTAAACCAAAGTAAAAACTGGTCAAAACTAAAATATGTCAACAATACACTAAACTACTTTGTCACACCCTCCCCTCTCCCAAACTATCCAACTCATACCACACCAAAATTTAACCCCGCACATAGCTATTACACCGATGGCTCCTTTAAACCACCAGAACAAATTAACCCAGAATCTTCGCGCAGAGAAAAAGCTGGCTATGGCATTTATAATTCTACCAAGGAAATTAAGCTAGCCAAAAGATTCCATGGACTCCAAAATATCTTTAGAGCAGAACTCATGGCCGTTCACAAAACGTTACAAGTCATCACAACAAAATACAATAATGAACCCGTACATATATTCACCGATTGTATAAATGCACTCTACTTACTAAACACCCAAATAACACACCCTACTCTTCACAATAGTCACCCCGACCAAATCATATTAATGTCAATGGTCCAAATGTTACAAAACCGAATACAAACCACAACCCTCCACAAAGTGAGAGCCCATGCCAATATTGATGGCAACAAACAAGCAGACAAACTAGCAAAAGAAGGCCAAGAAAAAGCACACAAAAATGCCAAAGACCCACACGAACATGCCCATGCCACCCCATACTACTTTCAAAAAGAAGATTGGCTTTCCAAAGAAGACACCCCCGACAAAGGCCCGATTAGATTTCTGGGCAAATACCTCAAAAAACAAGACCTCTACAACAACCTTGATACAATCTCAGATAACTTCCCTAACATAGAAAAATGGACTAACAACAACGACATAGACAATGAACTCTCTACAAATTTTTGGAAAAACCCCATCATAACCGATTTACAAATCACATGCCTTATCAAATTCCGCACTGGTCAATACATGGGAAACGCTCGCAAACAACTCTTCTTTGGAATAGAAAGATTCCCATCCATAACATGCCCCATATGCCCCTCAACGGACCCCGACACATGGCTCCATGTTCTACTCAAATGCCAAAACCACCACATACACTCTCTAATTGTTAAAAGACATATTAAAGTGGTATGGGAAGTCCGAAAGCTAATCACCTCCTACAATAAATTGAGATGTTTTATACTAATGAACGCCGGCACTTTTAATAACAATCCACAAGAAAATACGGCCCCCCCTTGGCCTCTCCCATGTTCATGTATGACCCAAAGATGTCATTGCAATGCTAGGCTCAAACCGGACATCCTTTATGTGAAAGGTATACCATATAATGACCCACCACCCAATAACATCAACCAAGACTACACCATTCAATTCATTGAATTCACATATTGCAACGATAGATTTTCCCTAGAAACAATCCAAAATAAAATAGATAAATACCGACCCTTTATTGATGACATCATGGCCCTCGGATGGAAGGTGGACCCCCTTATTGTAATCATATCCGGCGCTCGTGCCACCACCTTTATCCCATCTATGAAAACTCTAGAAGATACCTTCAAAATACCCATTGAAACAATAAAAAACACCTTTAAAAACATCAACACCATCGCTACTCAATATGCCATGTCCATTTTACTACATAAAAGAAAAATTGAAAACAACCAAGGCCTTCCCGATACACAAGACCCCCCTTAATTTCTTTCTCCTCCTTCGATTTGTTTTGATTGGTCGGTTTTGTGGTTCTTGGCTACTTGCTTGGTTGGTTTGTGGTTTCTGGCTACTTGCTTGATTAGTTGGATGTTTAGTTGGTTGGGTGTTTTGCTTGGCGGACTTCTGGCTACCCGTTACATAGTATCTACCCTCGAAAGGGGGAAGTAGTTCCAACTTATTAATTCCTTGTCCGGTGGGCATGGTCTTAGTAGTGGAACGAACAGACACTTTATTCACGCCGGTCCCCTTCCGGGAGCCGGTGTTCTTCTTCTTCTGCCCACAAGGACCAACGCTCTCCAAGTCCAGCTAAGTTACATATGTGTATTCTGTACTTTGAAATGTTTCAATATTGCTTTTACAAACTTGGTAGAAATACTCTAGTGACTGCTGTTGTTGTAATACTCATGCCTAATCCCCATCACAAGAAGTCACAAAGCAGCCACAGTATGGGACAACATTATCCCATACTGTGGAGCGATTAAGATTAGCACAAGAATACAAGAGACAACGTATGGAGCGGCACCACCCGTGGAAGGTCGCCTAGACTTCACCGCATAATCCAAAGCTACATGCGCCATCAGCACCACACCAACGTCAATATTCCACGATTAACCAAACCATCACCAAATGCAAGACACAGAACGACAAACACAACGCCACATCAGCCTCCCTGGCCAAGGTAAATATCCTAACCTCTTACCTAACCATTATTTGCTTTCTATCTCATGCCACCAAAAAAGACCGCAAACTCTTCCGCTGGGCAACAATCAACAGAGGGATACACTGATACAGCAAGGAGGAGCTGAAAAGAGGAACAACATCAAAATATGAGAATCCACCAAAATCAGCATCGAAGGAAGTACAAGCCCCTAGACTCCACAACTTGAGAAACTCCACGTTGAGACCACCACAACGCCAACACCACTTCCAATACCAAGCACATCAACAGCAAGAAAAGAAGACCTCAAGATAGCAAACGAGCATCAGGTATGTACACACCGGGAAAAGATATTTTGCGAGCGCAGAACCGCGAGCGGAGAGCGGCGAGCCTTGGTTTGCGAGCGGAGAGCGGCGTGCCTTGGTTTGCGAGCATAGAGCCCAAAAAAGTCGAGATTTAATACAAAAAGTAAAAGTATGGAGGAACTTTGAGTATAAAGTAAAAGAAAAAAAACCAAGGATTAGGATAGGGTCCTATAGCCATGGTCATTGGATCACATCTGGAGATTCAAATGTTGTCATGATGTACTACTTTGCTTCTTGAATTGAAATTAGAAGCGGGCTTGAGGTTGACATGGATAGTACTATCCTATGACCGTGGCCACATTTTGAGTAGAAGAAATCAATCGATTGAACCAAAGTAGGGGAGCAAAGTTCAATTTCAAAATGAAATTTGCTTTTATTTGGACAAGTTAGTGGATTTTTAAAGAGTTGGACTATAAATTTATATCAATTCAAATTTTCATTTGTAAGTTCACGCGACTAAGTGTGTTGTTTAATATAAGAAATACTAATATAGGAATTATATTAGACGAAGGGGAACTTAAAAACCAATTTTTTTGAAAAGGCTTGACAGAATAAGACAAAGTGCGCTCGTAAACAGAGGATGCAGAAGAAGAGAAATGTAGAGAATTCCTTACAATTGAGAATGTGGTATTAAAATGAAATTCAAAAGAGGGGAAAAAAGGCACCAAAATGAAGGGTTTTATTGCCAGTATTACTAAAATACGAAGTTCAAGAGGATATGGGATTGGATCCGGTAGAATGCCTATATTGATATATATGTTTGTTTGTATGTATGAATATATGTATTGAGATCGAAAAGAACGTAGGATGTACAAAATTTTATTTTACAAAAAAGAGAAGAATTCTATTAAATGGATTATTGTCTTCGGCTTGAGTTCTTCAATTGAATGAAGTTGGATATTCTCATTCACCTTCTCAATCGAAGTGATGAATATGAAATAGTAAAAGCACAACAATGCAAGGCAATATTGGGAAAAAGTTAAAACGCAAAGAAAACGATGTTTATGGCCTTGGATTGAATAGAAAATGTAATTCAAAAAGAGGGAGCAATGAGGCTTGAGAAGATCTAGAAATCGGAACTGTCGGAACTAGGTGACAAGATGTGCAAGTCTACTTCTGCCTCATCGTCAATATACCTACGAACATGTCTGTTAAAACGCAGAGGACGCAAAGAAGAACTCGGGGACGATGTCGCTACTTGTAAATTAGCGACTTCTGCATCCCATGGAGCCATGACGAAGTCTTTGACGGGTGACACCATAGCAGCCATTAGTCTGCTGTAGCATAACGCGGATCAGTAGATACGAATGAAAATTAGAACGGCCTAACAAAACGAGAAGGGAAATAAATGAGAACGTATTTACTCAAGCAATTTCTTCGTGTGACTTGACAGATGGGAACATCAATATCAGGTGCAGTCCGAGCCATTGAAGTAGAAGCCTGGACGGAAATGACCTCTTCGGTAGTCTTGAACGGTTTGAGCATTGCTTCAAAGACAAGGAAGTCATCCTCAAGGGCTGCAATATGATGGCCAATGGTTGTGCAAGCCCGAATGGAATATCCTAGTCACAAAAAAAACATTCATCATGGGTAACCAAAGCAAAATTAGAAATAGACAATGAAAAATACAGTCCACCAGTACGTACCAACTGTGGCGGTAGTGTCGAGGACTACAACTCCTCCCTTTGTCAATGCCGCAATGAGCATTTGGAGGAAGACCGGGTCTTTCTTGCAAGCCCCTCTCCAAGGAACGGAACCATTCATGGACTGAGACTGAGACGAGGTAAAATTGAAGAGGACATCCGAATCAGAGACCCCGAACCCGAACTCCACGAGGTCTTCATTGACTATGATGGAGAAACGATCACAGTCCATGGCGCTGTGGATGAAGAGAAGAATTCGAAATCGTCGACACTGAAATAGTCCAAGGACACAAATTAGAATGAAGTTAGAAACAAAAATAGAAATAAAGATTATTAACAAGGAACGGAGGAAAATAAAGGAGACAATGTGAATTGGATAGTGAAGCAAACCTTAACTCCTGGGTTTCCAAAAGTAGTAAGAGGAAGGTCATTAATTCCCCACCACTCTCGATACAGCTTGAAGTTATAGGTCGCCGCATATGAAAAGACGTCTGTTCGAATGTCAAGAACGTTAGGGGCAAAAACCAGCATGGCACCCTATTTCTGGAGAAAATTCTCTGCAAATTCAAACAGGTAATCCACATCTTTGACTGAGTACTCATTCCAGGGTGGAATATAAGTTGCATCCAAAGAGATTCTAGGAATAGGGAGGCCATCCTTCAAATCTGCGATAATCAAATCGAATCTAAAATGTTTGCAGTATAGGAAGAGTGCGGCACTCCCAGACTCTTTTTTCAACTGCAAACGATGCAAAAGACCACATAATGAGAAAAGAGAGGTGAGCATTAATCTTTGAAATGGAAAGAAGGTATACTTAATGGTTGAATGGATGGCGCCAATGCCGTGGAAATAGTGTTGTACTCACTAGAGACATGAATAAGTACCAGGGCACAGTGGAGAGGCCGCCCAAATAAACGCCAAGAAATCATTAACTTTAGAGTAACGGCAACCGAAACTGAAGAGGGTGTCATTGATAAATTATGCGGAGGGCGGCAAATGAAACAGATGATGAAAATCAGTTCAGAAATTGATTGGAAGGACTCTACCTCGAGCCCGAAGTTGTTAAGCTTTGAGAGGCACTCGTGAACTTCAGGTAGTTTTTCCATAATCTCACGTATGCTTGTGTGCTCCACCAAGATGGAAGAAAGATGAGTCATAGCACTGACAGCAACTGATGTACCTGTAGCCACCTTCTTCTTCAATTTCTGAGTAACTATGGCCAAGGGACTGCACTTGCCTTGCAACTGTGACGGTGGAGAGTGTAGGATCCGGATAGCAACATACGGCAATGGAGAGTCATCAACTCTATTACTGACTTCCACGTTCACATCCATCTCCAGGACAGGGAACGCCAATTCGTGAGCTGCCTGCTTCGCCGTCATCTTCGCAATCGCAGCTTCGGCAAGGCACTTCATACTTGCTTCAGCCTCAACCGCGACAACCTTCAATTTCAGGGCAGCTTCAACCTCCAATGCGGCTTTTGCCTCCAAATCAGCTTTCTCCTTCTTAGCCTTCTTTTCAACAGCAGCCTTCCTCTTCGATCCTCGAGGTTGCTTCACTGGCGCTGCAGCTTCAAGGAGTGGAACCACAACTTCATTGCCTGCTAAATCAAGCTGATGCGGTTCCTGAGTGCAACATCAAAGGACGGTGGCTTTGTTAGTGGGCAATCCAAGTACCAACCACAGTTCTGCCAATGCTGATGAGTCCATTTCTTTGAGATGATATCTGTAATCATGCAACTTTCAGAATCTTGATCCAAATAACTCTCAAAGTAAGCAGGCGTCTTCATTGTCGCCTTCCTTGGATAAAGAATGTAGAAGAAGTATCGATACATGACACGGGTCGCGGCTTGGGAGAGTCCGTCCTGCAACTCTGCAATGCGATTCTTGTGCACTCCCTTTGAACCCAACTCATCAAGAAACGCCAAGCCCCAAAGCTGAATTGGCATTCTCTCCACCCATTCTTCAATTGTTGGAATGGAGCTTTCACCAACAGGATGATAGTTAATCGAATCGCCGAGCTCAGATAATGTTGAATCAAACAAGGCCTTCACTTCAGATGAAAGCTGCATATACATAACAATGGATATTATAAAAAGAAATTCTGAATTTGATAATTCGAGGAATTAGAAACAGACCTGTGCCTACCAAGTCGCCTTTGTCAGCCAGCCAGGAAAGTTATGGTCCGGAAACTTGGCCTTCGGGAATTTCACAGCAGCTCGTAGGGAAGCTGGCTTGTTCCAACGATCCAACCATTTCACCTTCGTGCCGGCGTCCATCGCCGAGGTTGAAAGGTACCAAAGCTTTTCTAGAGTCATCTCTGGGTCATCCTCACGACTCTCATAATGAAGCCGTACTTGTTCAAGGAACTGAGGGGTGTGTTTGGAATCTGCAATCGACAACTGCTTCTTTAATTCGTTGCACATTTCTTTCTTCGCCTGCTTCACTGCCTTACCAATTGCCTCGTGCAGCTTACCCGTTGTCCACTCTGATAACTTCTCTAGATACTTCTCTTGGAACATTCAAGTCGCATATGCCACAGTATCACCAAGTTGTTGTTGTTAAACAATAAAAAATGCAGATTGATTGCCAGTGACCAGCAGAGGAAAAAAGTTAGTGGTCAAGAGGCACCAATCTCTGATGTACAACCTCTTCGAGGCAGCCGATAGCGACTGCCCCAATGGAGTGCCTCAGGAGTTGCAAATATCATAAGAGGCAGACATAATGGTTACAAATACTTTGGAAAGACAGAACAAGTGGAGACAGAGGTAATATTTCGTACCTGGTATAAAATCCCAACTAGTGAATCAATAGTCAATGTATACCAAGTATTTGGATTTGTCTTGTGCTTCTTTTCCGCGACTGCAATTTCTGCTTGGGGACAAGGTCCTTGAAGTATTTGAGAGGTTGACCAGCAATTCCCTGAAGGCGATAGAGTTTATGCAGGAGATTCGTTTTAACATGACCGGTTTGGTTTTGCCTGAACACTCCACAAGAATTTGATTAGCAAATTGATATTTAACTAGGAAAAAAAAGACAAAAAAAGTAAAATAATTATCAATTCACTTGGTGAAGTGTCGACAGAAGAAATCCAATTTGACCCTCAACATTTAGCACAATTGACTCGACAGAATAGTGCCACGCTGGATCGTCATCATGATCACAATTAATTATAGGCATCCAAGCGGCAAGTCGATGATTGCCATCCCAAACGAAGAACATCTTCACTAAAAACTGCTTCCATGCACTCTCACTCTACAGCTCCTGCTCGAATGCATCATTAGCGTTCTTCCATGCTTGACTCGACTTAGCTATGTTGCTAGCAGTCACATCCTGAGTCTTACCATCATTGTCTTGAATGGCGACATAAAACACCCCATGCCCATCCATATAGCCAGTGCCAACAAAGTCAGCACTAAGGGCGATGACATCATTCTTGAGGTACGGTCTCACCGCTGCAAGAGCCTTCATCCTACATAGAGGAATATTGAGGTTAGACTTATTCTTTGGTTTAAATCGAAGCCTGTCAAGTACAACATTTGTTTTCACAGACTCGTTAACCACCATCATGTCCATCTCCTTTCGAAGATCCTCAGCGGACATCTCCTCATGCTCCTCTAAATCTGCATCGTCGTGAGTAGCTTCACCATCCTGTGTCTCCAAAGTATCTAAACGAAAGAATACAAAACAATCATGAGGAAAGCTTCATACCAATAAAAAACAACAATAACGCTTTAGAAAAATCACAATGAGAAACGTGATTCAAGTATTTCAGGCTGCGATAAGTCCATCAGATCCTCAGATTGCGTCGACCTACTCGGTACCTCAGAAGGCTCATCTTTTGAAAAACAAGGGCTATTAAAAAGACGATAAATTAACCAAAATAAAACATTAGAACAACTATGCACATACAACAAAGATAGAAGCAAGGAGGTTGCGCCCTAGCTCGCTGTGGCCGTAACCGCCCCCGCAAACGCCACCCGCGGCGAGGAAGCAGCCGTTGTCGGCGGCCCTCGCCATGGCCATGGCTGTTGTCTAGACAAACGACGGCCATGGCCATGTCGAAGTGGCTGTGCCCCTCCTCGCCATGGCCGCCGTCTACTGCGGCGTTGGCCACGGCGAGGAGGGGACCAGACTCCTCGCCGCGGCCGTCGTCTTTAGCGACTAAGCCATGGCCATGGCCATAGCGAGGAGGGTTTCCGCCCCCCTGGCCATGGCCGCCGTCTTGACAGATATTGGCCATGGCATAGAGGCTGCCGACATCGGCTGCCTCCTTGCCGTGGCCATCGTCTGTCAAGACATTGTCTAAGACGAAGCAATCAAAAGTTGAAAACACTACTTCATTACGAAAACCCAACTTCAAATTTGTATCTTACCTGCTGCGGTGCGGGTCGCGATCTCCATCTCAATGTCCTCTAGCTGTAGACCTTCACTTCCGCTCCTCGCCATGGCTGCAGGTGCATGTGTTGCGCGACAACAAGTTAGTTACTGACCTTCACACTAAGTTTGATGACCTACATCCTCTTCAACAACGGCGTTGCATTAAACAAAGGAAAAAAGGACACCTCACTCATTTGCGCCTTGCTATCTTCACACGAACCCTACTGTATTCCAAAGGAGAAGTAGAGGACTTACTACACCAAGTAGAAATGAGTTCTTCCATTAGAACTTGGCGAGTTTATTATTTCATTCAATATGCATGGAATTCTCATTCTGAAGAGTTAAAATGTTTAACGAGACTAAATGTTTATGGGCTGTTGATTGATCATTTCTAAGCACAAACACCCAGCATTAAGGTAGGACATCTAAAACATTAATCTGTTTCTGCAAACCCATCCGATAAGACATTCTAAAATTGTTTTGTTCAGTACCAGACATTGGTTCCGGGTGTATCACCTGATTGTGGAGAAGACCACTGTGATGGATTTTGGCCATCGATTCGATCTAATGTCGCATGAGTACTTTCAAATGCGCTTCCTCTCAAACTCAGCTTCTCCGGATCTCCAGAAGTCTTTCCAATCTCTACAGGACTGAGCACCTCTTCTTCTAGACTATCTTCTACTGCTAGACAATTGGTATCCGCTTCTTCAAATTCTAGTGCTTTTACAGTATCCCCAGCGACTTCCACTCTAAAATAAGATCTCAACTTTCTCATCAACCTCGACCTCTTCAACTACTTTGGATTGGTAAAATATAAAGCCTTTCTCTTGCGCCTTCTTGGCATATTACACAATCAGTCTGACCCTACTCGCTCTCAACAGCACAAGCTTCCTTAGGCTGAATCCTTATGAAATATGTTTTTGACGTTTGATTTCCATCTAGAAGGTGCACAAAAGCAAAGAAGATCTTTTTGTCATAATTGTCAGCCTTTTTTTGAAGATTTGGGCGTGACAAAAATAACTTCACTATTGATAGCAATAACCGCACAAATTCATGCAATTTTCATATCTGACTCTTTGAATCTAATGGGATATCGGTATCGGATTTTAGAAGCCGCCACTTCGGATAAACACACGTTGAGCACCACCTTCTTTTGTCATTCAAACCAGGGTTGTCAGGACGCTCGACGTCCCTGACGTCCGGAAGTCAGGACGAAGGACGTCCTCGGGCCTATCAGGACGTCCGGTGACATAACGAGTTTTGTCAATTTACCCGGGGGTAAATAGCCGTCCGCAACCTCGGCCGACCGCTCGGCCGTCATATGCGACCACCCTCCGTCCGCCTGTCGCGACCGCCCGGTGGTCGGTCAGTGGCGTCCGCCCCGCCGTCCGCCCACCACGACCGCTCGGTGGTCGGTCGGTGCCGACCGCTAGGCCGTCCGAATTGCGGTCGGCGCTCGGCCGTCCGAATGGCGGTCGACAGTTGGCCGTCCGCTCGACTGTCCAAATGGCAATCAGGGGTTGGCCGTCCGCCTGGCCGTCCGAATGGCGGTCGGCGTTTTGGCCGTCCGATCGGCCGTCCAAATGGCGGTCGGCCGTCCGCTGTGCGGACGGCCCTTGGACGTCCGGTGCGCGCTGTATACCATTGGAAGCGCATTTTCAAGACGCTTTGAATGGTATATTACACGTTCAAAAAATCCCAAAACTGAGGGAGTTATGGCCAAAAAACCCGTACTGACGGCTAGGGAGTCAGCCACTCCGGCGGACGCCTAAGGCCGACCGCCGGGCGGACGGCCAGGCAATCGGTGGGTCGGACGGCCAAGAGTCGATCGAGCGGCGGTCGGCCATAGAATCCGGAGGGCGAACCCTCGTGTAGTGACAAATGGCAGTTGGAGAGGCGGATAACGGAGGGAAGCAGCCAAATGCCAGAGACGGACGGCGGGGCGGACGGCCATTCGAATAGGCTTGTGGTTAGTAAAGGAGAAAAATGAATCTAGATTTCTTGTGTAGTCTATTTTAAGTGAAACTACTATTGACAAGTTCCATTCTTCATATATTTCCAAGTGCATAGGATATTTGAAAAGGAATATTCATATATATTCGCATAATATCTTTGAGACATTCTTCTGACTAATAATGCACGTGACTTTTTCTCCTAATTTAGAGTGCACATGCAATGTCTATCTACCCAAAAAAATAATGTTCCAAACCGCTTCCGTGTTGCCAAAGAGTGGAGAGAAGTGGAGGAAAGGGAAGGAAGTTGCTGAAATTTGAGGCTTGGTGGCTTGGTGGCCGTCCGCCAAGCTCTAGGAGCGGTCGGCATGGCGGTCGACCACCAAGTGCCGACCGACTGGCCTTGAGTCGATTGATCAAGGTCATTTTTTAAGATCTCCTAGTGGATGTTTTTTTCCACATTGCGGCCATGTCAATGTAAACAAAAAGTATACATTTTATGTTACTTGTTTCTAAATAAACTTGATTGCTTATTTTTAAGTATAAGAGGATGTGTGGAATGAGAAATTTTTATACATTCCAACGTTTCCAACATAGAATTTGAAAGGAGTAATTATTTTGGCAAGAATGTATGTAGTAAATTTGGAACTTGGAGAGAGGTGCAAGTGTTAAATGATACTTTCCAAAATCATAATGTCCATAATGTTCTACAAACAATGTAATTACATTAGCAATGTCTTAAAATATTCCCAAATTCTACACAATTTTGGGGTGGCAATATCTGTGTTCCAAATATTTGGAAGTTGGGGGTTTGAACCAAGGTTGAACTTTCTAAACACACTTGGAATAAAAAAAAAGGAGCATAGAAGTTAAAAGATGAAGTGTTGGACCGGTAGAATCTGACTTTTTTGTTCATATGAAAGTCTATATTTCTAATACACAATGCTCTTGACATTATAATTTATATTGCCAATTTCGAAATGGTATGGGATCTGAGAATCCGACAAAGAACCAATGACTTCTAAATGGATGAAGTACTCCATTGAAAGAGTTCATCCGCATTTAACGCATCCATTAGTTATCCAATGGACTGTTGCCATACCATCTTGGAATGAACATGTCAAAAATAAGAGCGTGAAAGCCCTCAAAAATACTTGTGATAGAGATCTCAAAACTTAGAAATAGACTACAAGGTTGAGCTCATAAGCTTAAATCATTGCATGTGGACCACTTTTTTATTCTTAGAATGCCATAATAGAATTAATAGTCCCGCATTTTATTAAAAGGTACGGGTATAGTTGTAGTGGCAAAAGGTAATGGCTAGATCTTCCATAGTTAGGTCTGGCAGTGGCATGTATTCCGAAATTTACATATTAAGCAAGATATATTTCGAGAACCAACCACCATCAAAATTTGTATATATTCATGCTTGAATTGCATATTGATAAACATGTAGTATGGAATATCACTCTTGCACCTATTATGCTACTACTATTGATTTAAATAGATTATGCGTTCAAGGAAAAAACAATGATTATTTAGAATAATTATTTTTATTGTTTTCCTCAGAAAGACCACAATAATAGTTATTGTTGGAAAAACTATTGGCAACATCTGTAACAAGAATCTAAACTCATCTTACTCTTGCATCATATAAGTTTAACCCCTGCAAGCCTAAGTGTACTTTACAAGGTTTATTATGTTTACCTTCACTGCGATCATCTTTCAATTGAAGTGGTTAAATTTCACGAAATTTTGACCACATCATCTCATATAAGTTGGAAAAACTATCCTATCGATACATTATCATTAAGTTTTTTTTGCAAGGTGAATCCCTAAAATTCTGAGTATTTGTCATTAAAATGCACGTTTACTTTAGAATGTACATTTACTTTGTGCAAAAAGAAATGAGGGGAAAAAAAGCTTGAAGCTCTACTTTAACCCTCACATTTAGAATAACATGCTTTCAAAATTTCATGAAAGTTGATGGTATGGATTGAGAGATTATATATTTTGAAGCAAAAAACAAGGTTCTTTTTCACTTCCATGTATTTTAAGGATCATCTCCTTTTGAATTCTTGTGATGTAAATTTCATGCTTTAGATTAGAATCAAATTTTGTGCAAAAATTTGATACACCATGTTAGGTCCTTGCAAGAAAAATCAAAGTGAAATATGAAGGGTGCAAAATATTCAAAAACATTGTGGAAGGGATTGGGGTTCAAATACTATTATGATATATATATTTATTTATTTTTGTGGTGTACCTAATTTGCCATAAACTGAGAATCCCAACAATAAAAAGGATGACATATAACGCATCATATAGTAAAATAAAACCGTAGAGCCGAACCATTAAAAATAGCTCTTTTCAAAATTTTAAGTGTAGTAAGGGTTGTGCATATATTCAAAAATTAGTAATTAGTGTTAAAAGTTCATATCAATTGGTTAAAATAGCTAAAATACATATTAAGCCAAGAGTTCATTAAAAGTTAGTTAAGATTTGAAGAGGTGCATCCATTTAAAGAACGGTTGTAGAAGTTAAAGTACTTATAATACACACCTCTTTTCAAGAGGTGTCTTTCCTAAAATTTAGATTGTTCATAGCATTGGAAAGACAATAATTCCACCACTACCATGTTAAAGATTGGAGTGTGTCCTACCTTTGGAAGCTAGTTTTTTTGTGAAACTCTTGAGTTTGTAAGAGTAATTGTTGCTATATGTATTGGATTTATGATTGATATATGTGATTATTCATTGTGTAATTATTGTCTTGATTTTGTGAATTGAGTCATTTGTAATACATTGATTATTAGTACTTCATTATAAATTAGAGAAATACTCTAATTTGTCTAACTAATACAATTTTGTGTGTATGAAGATTAATTATAGACATTGTGATGAGATGTGAGTGTGATTGAATTAAATTAATGTAAAACTTGAGTGCAAGTAAAAATATGATTTGATTGAAGCTTTAAGTGGCATTGTAGATGTTTAAGGAGTAATTTCATGAATGAGATATTCATGTGTGTGTGTTAATGTGTAATCAGTGACCTAATGCAATACTTCCAGGAATGCATGGGCACTTGCCACTTTATAAAGATTTAAGTTTGAGTGTTGAAAATTAAAAATACATAAGAGTAAGAGTAATTTTTAATACTAATGATAAAAAAATTATCAAGAGAGATGCATTCCTTGATGCATAGCATGGTAAGAGTGTTATGTGCATGTAATAAGTTGAATTAAGTCTAACCTAGAAAGGAGAGACTCTTTAAGGTAGATTAATCGCATTTGTGTTTTATGACAAGTGTAAAGACAAATGAATTTACAATTTCCATTACACTCAATTCCTCAAGGTGGATTAATCGCATTTCGTTTTGATTTCTAAGAAGAACATAATTAATGATTTGTATTGAAATTCAATGGAATCTTCCATCGGTCTATCTAGGCATGGATTAAGAGCCTTCACAGTTGACCACATGCACAATTGATAAAGGAATAATGTTCCTTCTAAGCACTTAGTCCTTGGGTTTAATGAATACTTTGTTCCTTTAGAGGGATGCATAACAACCTTAAATTCTTAAGAGTTTGGGTTAAACTTAAGTTTTGTTGATAGAAGAGAGTTTTTGTATAGAAATTAGAGTTAAATTAAAATACAACAGACGCTAGACCATCCGAGAAATGAGTTTAGAATCAAAAGGAGAATATGTGTGAGTCTTGGTGTTTTGTGAGTTGACCCGTTTTAAACCTTACAAAAATCTAAACCCAAAGATGTAAAAATGTCCAAAATTATTAGTAGTTCTCTTTATACTACCTAGAATTGTGTGAGCATTTTTTACTTTGCTTGAAAATTAGATCTTTCATTGAAGGCATGAAATATTTATTGACGTTTTTAAGAAACCTAGGTACGATCTAGTAATACAAAGACTCTTAAAATCGATGAAAGCTTCTAGCAAAATGTTTGGAGTTGTGCGGAGTCAAAGTATGTGTGATTAGAAGAGCATTGCTTTTTCTTTAGGAATCCAAGTGGCACAAAATTAATGTTTCCACTAGGCTTGCATTATGGAAATCTCTGTTTAACATTCCGCAATATTCCAATTAAAATCACAATTATAGGAACGTGCACCAAGTGAAAAGTTTCTCCCCGGGGGTGATTTTTTTCTTCAAGGATTAGACCAAGGTCTAGCATGATCAATACATCTCAATAAAAGAAAGATCCATTAGACGAAGGAATTTTTTTGAACCATTACAAATTTTTCTTCGCCATTCACATGGGATTCCATAATTTTAATCCTTTACGCTCTGGACATTATGCTGCCAACTCCAGAATGGTGTGGCAACTGACAATCCGACAAAGGACAAAGCACTTATGAACGGATGAAGTATTCCGCCGGAAATATTCATCCGCTCATAACTCATGCAATTTTCATCCGATGAGCAAATGCCACACCAACTTAGAATCAGCAGGTCATAGAGAAGAGTGTGATGTGCAAATAAACGGCGGGACGTCCGCCGATCGGACGGCCAATCCGACGGACGGCCAATCGGACGGCCACTCCGACGGCCGGTGGGCCGTCCGCCGATAGGCC